>AWOL01S0005602.1:0-24363 GCA_000715115.1 Nicotiana otophora | reverse complement strand
GTGGTAGAGGCTGGGGCTGAGGTAGAGGTCGAGGTGTAGATCGTACAACAGTTGGAGCAGCACCTGTAGCACCACCAGTTGCTCCAGATCAGGAGCAAATTCCAGATATAGTTGAGCCGGCAGGACTAGCTCATGCACCAGCTGTGCCCATTGTGATTCAAGGATTTCAGGAGGCTTTGGCCCAGATTTTGACAGTTTGCATTTCCTTGCTCAGGTGGTTTCGGCTCAGGCCGCACCAACCACTTCTCAAATCGGAGGAGGTACTCATACCGTTGTTGCCCGTACTCCAAAGCAGGTAGTGCAGGGACTTCAGATATCGGGGGCACTACCAGCCCATCCAGTTATAGATGTTGAGGCCCCGATAGTCCCTGTTATGGCAGATGATGAGCAAAGGAGACTTGAGAGATTTGGGAGGCTTCGACCTCCATCATTTAACGGTGCTGAATCAGAGGATGCTCAAGGTTTTCTAGATAAGTGCCAGTGGATGCTTCGGACAATAGGTATTCTAGAGATCAGTGGGGTTTCGTTCACTACTTTTTAGTTTTCTGGGTTGCCGTCAGATGGTGGGAGGCTTATGAGAGGCGCAGGCCGGTCGGTGTAGTACCACTTACATGGCAGGAGTTCTCCGATCTCTTTTTGGAGAAGTTCGTGTCGCAGTATCGTAGGGAGGAGTTGCGTAGACAGTTTGAGCAGCTTCAGCAGGATGGCATGTCTGTGACCCAGTACAAGATGAGGTTTTTTGAGTTGGCTCGTCACGCATTTTGTTTAGTTCCCACTTATATGGAGAGGATTAGGAGGTTCATTGATGGCCTCACATATCAGCTGCTATTGCTTATGACTAGGGAGAGGGTATCTGGTTCCACTTTTGATGGGGTGGTTGACATTGTTTGGCAGATAGAGGTGGTCCATAGCCAGGAGCGTGGTGAGAGGGAGGCCAAGCGGCATCGAGGTTCGGGCAGTTTTTGGTGGGATACCTTCTGGGAGCTGTCCTACAACAGCAGGCGTTGCCCTTATAGGCCCGCTCAGACGACTCGTCCAACCCATCATGGTGCATCAGCTAGCCATGGTTCTTACAGTGCTCACTCAGGCCAGTCTTTATTCAGTGCACTACCAGCGCAAAGTTCTCACCATGCCTCGTTTGCTCAGGTTTCTACAGGTAATTCCTCGGGCTATCAGGAGCAGCAGTTCCATCAGAGGAGGGGTTGTTTCGAGTGCGGAGACTTTGGTCATATCAAGAGAGATTGCCCTAGGTTGTTGAGTGGGGTTCCACAGCAGAGTTCTCGGCCGATGGCATCAGCACCAACAGTTACACCACCCGCCCAGTCAGCTCGGGGTGGAGCTTAGTCAGCTAGGGGTCTCCCAAGGAGGGAGGCCGATCAGGTGGTGGTCAGGCCCGATTCTATTCTTTTCCTGCCAGGCCAGATACCATTGCTTCATATGCAGTGATCACATGTATTGTCTAAGTGTGACACAGGGAAGCTTTTATATTATTTGACCCTGGTTCTACCTATTTGTATGTATCATCGTACTTTACTCATTATATGGATATGTCCCGTGAGTTTTTAGTTTCACATATTCGTGTATCTATGCCGAGGGGCGATACTATTATTGCGGATCGTGTGTATCGGTCGTGTGTGGTAACAATTGGGGGACTGGAGACTAGAATTGATCTCTTATTGCTTAGCATGGTTGATTTCAATGTAATCTTGGGTATGGATTGGTTGTCTCCATGTCATGCTATTCTGGACTGTCACGCAAAAATTGTGACATTGGCGATGCCGGGGTTGCTGAAGGTCGAATGGAGAGGTTCTCTAGATTATGTTCCCATCAGGGTAATTTCTTATTTGAAGGCCCAACGTATGGTTGGGAAGGGGTGTTTGTCATATTTGGCCTTTGTGAGAGATGTTGATGTAGATACTCCTACTATTGATTCAGTATCGGTAGTGCGAGACTTTCCAGATGTATTTCCTGCAGACCTGCAGGGTATGGCATCCGACAGAGATATTGATTTCTGTATTGACTTGCTGTCGGGCACTCAGCCCATTCCTATTCCTCCGTATCGTATGGCACCAGTTGAGTACAAAGAATTGAAAGAGCAACTTCACGAACTTCTTGATAAAGGGTTTATTAGGCCTAGTGTGTCGCCTTGGGTTGCACCGGTTCTGTTTTTTAAAAAGAAAAATGGTACTATGCAGATGTGCATCGACTACATGTAGTTGAAAAAAGTTAAAATCAAGAACAAGTATCCATTGTCGCGCACTGATGACCTATTTGACCAGCTTCAGGGAGTGAGGGTATTCTCCAAAATTGATTTGAGATCCGGGTATCATTAATTGAAAATTCGGGATTCAGATATTCTAAAGACGGCATTCAGGACCCGTTATGGTTACTATGAATTTTTCGTGATGTCTTTTGGGCTGACCAATGCCCCAGCAACATTTATGCACTTGATGAATAATGTATTCCATCCATATCTTGATTCATTTGTCGTAGTATTTATTGATGTTATCCTGGTGTACTCATGTAGCCAGAAGGAGCATGCACAACACTTGGGTATTGTATTGCAGCGGCTGAGAGGGGAGAAACTTTATGCCAAATTCTCTAAGTGTGAGTTCTGGCTTAGTTCGGTGGAATTGTTGGGGCACATAGTGTCCAGTGAAGGAATTATGGTGGATTCAAAGAAAATAGAGGCAGTTTAGAGTTGGCCCATGCCATCTTCAGCTACTAAGATTCGGTGTTTTCTTGGCTTGACAGGTTATTATCGTCGTTTCATGGAGGGTTTCTCGTCTATTGCATTGACTTTGACTAAATTGACTCAGAAAGGTGCTCCATTCGGGTGGTCGGATAAGTGTGAAGAGAGCTTTCAGAAGCTTAAGTCTGCCTTGACCACTGCTCTAGTTCTAGTTTTGCCTTCAGCTTCAGGCTCTTATACATTGTATTGTGATGCTTCTTGGATTGGTATTGTGTGTGTCCTAATGCAGGAGGGTAGAGTGATTGCTTATGCTTCGCGTCAGTTGAAGGCACATGAAACGAACTAACCTGTTTATGATTTGGAGTTGGCAGGTATTGTTCATGCGTTGAATATTTAGAGGCATTATCTCTACGGTGTGTCTTGTGAGGTGTTTACAGATCATCGGAGTCTCCAGCACTTGTTCAAACAGAAGGATCTAAATTTGAAGCAGCGGAGATGGTTGGAGCTGTAAAGGACTATGATAGCACTATTCTGTATCATCCCGAGAAGGCTAATGTGGTGGCTGATGCCTTGAGTAGAAAGGCAGTAAGTATGGGTAGCCTTGCATTCATTCCTGTTAGTGAAAGGCCTTTTGCAGTTGATGTTCAGACCCTGGCCAATCAATTTATGAGATTAGATGCTTCGGAGCGCAGTAGGGTTCTAGCTTGTGTTGTTTCTCGGTCTTCCATATATGACCGCATTAGAGAGCGCCAATATGATGATCCCTATTTCTTTGTCCTGAAGGACACAGTTCAGCACGGTGATGCCAAAGATGTTACTATTGGGGATGATGGGGTATTGAGGATCCAAGGTCGGATTTGTGTGCCTAATGTGGATGGGCTGCGTGAAATTATTCTTGAAGAAGCACACAGTTCGCAGTATTCCATTCATCTGGGTGCCGCTAAGATGTACCAGGACTTGAGGCAGCACTATTAGTGGGGAAAAATGAAGAAAGATATAGTTGGGTTTGTAGCTCGGTGTTTAAATTTTCAACAGGTAAAGTACGAGCATCAGAGACCGGGAGGATTGCTTTAGAGACTTGAAATTCCGGAATGGAAGTGGGAGCGTATTACCATAGACTTCGTAGTTGGGCTCCCACGGACTTTGAGGAAGTTTGATGTTTATTGGGTGATTGTAGATTTGTTGACCAAGTCCGCGCATTTTATTCCAGTTGGTACTACTTATTTTTCGGAGCGGTTGGCTGAGATTTATATCCGCGAGATTGTTCGCCTTCACGGTGTGCCAGTGTCCATCATTTCTTATCGGGGCACGCAATTTACATCACAGTTTTGGAGAGCAGTGCTGCAAGAATTAGGTACACAAGTTCAGTTGAGTACAACATTTCACCCTCAGACGGACGGAAAATCCGAGCGCCCTATTCAGATATTGGGAGATATGCTACGTGCCTGTGTTATAGATTTTGGGGGTTCTTGGGATCAATTTCTCCCACTGGCAGAGTTCGCTTACAATAACAGCTACCAATCGAGCATTCAGATGGCTCCGTATGAGGCTTTATATGGGAGACAGTGTCGGTCTCCGGTGGGTTGGTTTGAGCCGGGTGAGACTAGGCTGTTGGGTGCTGATTTGGTTCAGGATGCTTTGGAGAAGGTTAAATTGATTCAGGAGCGGCTTTGCACGACGCAGTCTAGACAGAAGAGTTATGCCGACAGCAAGGTCCGTGATGTTGCTTACATGGTTGGGGAGAAGGTTCTGCTCAAGATTTTACCCATGAAGGGTATGTTGAGATTCGGGAAGAAGGGCAAGTTGAGTCCTAAGTATATTGGGCCTTTTGAAATATTTAAGAAGATTAGAGAGGTGGATTATGAACTTGCTTTTTCATTTAGTCTATCGGGTGTTCATCTAGTGTTTCATGTATCTATGCTCCGAAAATATGTCGGGGTTCCATCTCATATTTTGGATTTCAGCACAGTGCAGTTGGATGGTAATTTGACTTATGATGTGGAGCCGGTGGCCATTTTAGACCGGCAGGTTCGAAAGCTGAGATCAAAGAACATAGCTTCAGTGAAAGTGCAGTGGAGAGGCCAGCCCGTTGAAGAAGCTACCTGGGAGATTGAGCGGGAGATGCAAAGCAAATATCCACACCTATCTGAGGCTCCAAGTATGATTCTAAACACGTTCGAGGACGAGCGTTTATTTAAGAGGGGGCGAATGTAACGACCCGGCTGGTGGTTTTGAGTATTACAGTCCCGTTCCCCCGTTTACTGCTCAATTTATGCTTTACAGTTGTTATGTGACTTGTCGGGGTAATTGGTTCGGGTCTGGAGAGGTTTTGGAATGAATTGGAACACTTAGTTCCAAGATTTAGAGCTTAAGCTGAAATAGTTAGCCGTATGTCGAATTATGTATAAACGACCCCGGAATAGAGTTTTGATGATTCCAATAGCTCTGTATGGTGATTTTGGACTTAGAAAAGTGTCCGAAATATTATTTGAAAGTTCGAAGTTGAATTAGGCTTGAAATGTCTAAAATAGAAATTTAAGTTTTGAAGTTTGACTGGGGAGTTGACTTTTTGATATCGGGGTCAGAATCCAGTTCTGAAACTTTTCATAGGTCCGTTATGTAATTTATGACTTGTGTGCACAATTTGAGGTCAATCGGACTTGATTTAATAGGTTTCGGCATTGAATGTAGAAGTTAGAATTTCTTAGTTTTATTAGGCTTGAATTGGGGTATGATTCATGTTTTTAGCGATGTTTGATGTGATTTGAGGCTTCGACTAAGTTTGTATGATGTTTTAGGGCTTGTTGGTATATTTGGTTGAGGTCCTGGGGGCCTCTAGTGAGTTCTGGGATGGTTTCAGATCATTTCTTCATGTTTTGCTATTGCTGTTGCTGGTTTTGGTGTTGTTCTTTGCGAACGCGAAGGGACTCACGTGTTTGCGAAGAAGGAAATTTGGATTGGCCATTTTGTGCTTTGCATTCGCGACTGATGGCACACGTTCGCAAAGGTTTGAGGGGCAAAGATACGTGTTCGCGATTGGGGCCTCGCATTCGCGAAGGGGAAAGCCGGCCTGGGGAGTTTGGTCATCGCGTTTGCGAGTGGGCTCTCGCGTTTGCGTAGAAGGCTTTAGGGGCAGTAGCACTTTGTTCTTCACGAATGCAAGGGAGATGCCGCGTTCTCGAAGGAGGAAACTTGGGCGGAACAAAATTGTGCTTCACGAACGCGAGGCAGTGGCTGCGTTCGCGAAGAAGAAAGGTCTGGACAGAATGTTTAAGTTCTGAAAATGGGACGCCCATTTTCCATTTTTACCGATTTGGAGTTCGGGAAGAGGCGGTTTTCAAAAGATTTTCAAGGAAAACAATGGGGTAAGTGTTCTTAACTCAATATTGATGAAATTACCTGAATCCATGGTTGTGTTTAACATTTAATTGGTGATTTAAGTTTGAAAATTGTGAAAAACCCTCTTGGTTTAATTTGAAGATTTGAGGGTCGAGTTGATGTCGGAATTTGGTAAAATATATATGATTTTGGGGGTGCTTGGAATCAGTTCTTGTCACTTGCGGAGTTTGCCTACAACAACAGTTATCAGTCGAGCATTCAGATGGCGCCGTATGAGGCTTGGTATGGTAGATGGTGCCGGTCTCCAGTGGGTTGGTTCGTGCCGAGTGAGGATAGGCTATCAGGTGCAGACTTGGTTCAGGATGCCTTGGAGAAGGTCAAATTGATCTTGATCGACTTCGTACAGCCTAGTCCAGCCAGAAGAGTTATAAGGATCGGAAGGTTCGCGACAGTGTATTCATGGTTGGGGAGCGGGTCTTGCTCCGGGTTTCACCCACGAAGGGTGTTATGAGGTTCGGAAAGAAGGGCAAGTTGAGCCCTAGGTATATCGGGCCTTTTGAGATTCTTGAGAGGGTTGGAGAAGTGGCTTATAGACTTGCACTGCCGCCTAGTCTCTCTGCAGTTCATCCAGTGTTCCATGTTTCCATGCTCCAGAAGTATCACGATGATCTGTCTCATGTGTTACACTTCAGCGCAGTCTAGTTGGACAATGATCTATCTTATGTTGAGGAGCCTATGTCCATTTTGGACAGGCAGGTTTGAAAGTTGAGGTCAAAGAACATTGCTTCAGTAAAAGTTGAGTGGAGGGTCATCCGGTCAAGAAGGCGACTTAGGAAACCGAGCAAGATATGTGCATCAGTTATCCTCATCTTTTCACCACTTCAGGTTTGTCTCTATACTCGTTCGAGGACGAACGTATGTTTTAATAGGGGGAGGATGTAATGACCCGGCTGGTCGTTTTGAAAAAATTAGCCCCGAGCCCCTATTGACTGTTCCCTCTAATTCATTTGTGGGTTTTGTGACTTGCCGAGAGGATTTGTTTTGGTTTCGGAGTGAAATGGGACACATAGTTCCTAAAATGGAGGTTTAAGTCATAGGAATTGACCGTTGTTTGAACTATGTGAAGGCGACTTCGGAATGGAGTTTTGACAGTTCCTATAGCTCCGTAGGGTGATTTTGGTCTTAGGAGCATATTCGGATGTTGAATTGGAGGTCCGTAGGTCATTTTAGCGCTAAGTGGCGAAAGTTGGAAAAATGATGGTTTTTTAGAAGTTTGACCGGGAGTGGACTTTTTGATATCGAGGTCGGATTCCGATTTCGAAAGTTGGAATAGGTCCGTAATGTCAATTATGACTTGTGTGAACAATTTGAGATCAATCGTACTTGTCTTTATAGGTTTCAGTGTCAATGACTATTGTTCATTAGGTCATTTTTATGGGCTCGCAAAGTTTTATGCGATACAGATCTGGTCGCCCTAATTCATGCAGATGGCATGTACAGCAAATATGGAAACCATCCTAAATTCCTTTATTTTGGCCCTAAAATATCAAAAAAGAGGGACGGTCATACTGAAGCGATGACTATTATTCATTAGGTCATTGTTTATGGGACAACAAAATATTAGGCGATTCAGAGCCGATCGTTGCAATGCATGCATATGGTGTCGATTATAGAACATGAAAATATGCAGATCGTCCCGAATTCCTGTTTTTTTGGCCTTAAAACACTAAAAAATTAAGAACGGTCATGCCGAAGCAATGACAATTGTTCATTATGTTATTTGTTTATGGGCACGTAAATGTTTACGCGATTCGGAGCCGGTCGCCCAAATTCATGCGGATTGCACGGACTATAACACACGAAAATATGGAAATGATCTTGAATTTATGTCTTTTGGCCCTAAAACACCAAGAAATGAGTAACAGTCATGCCGAAGCGATGAAAATTGTTCATTAGTCATTTTTATGGGCCCACAAAATTTTAGGCGACTCGGAGTCTGTCGCCCAAATTCATGCAGATGGTGTGGACTATAGCATACGAAAATAAGAAAATCGTCTTGAATTCCTTTTTTTGCCCTAAAACACCAAAAAACAAGGAATGGTCATGCCAAAGTGATGACTATTGTTCATTACGTCATTTTTGAAATATTAGGCGATTCGGAACCGATCGCCCAAATTCATGCAAATGTCGTGGACTATAGCCATAAAAATATGAAAATCGTCCGGAATTCCTATCTTTTTAGGCCTAAAACATAAAAAAAGAGGAATGGTCATGCCGAAGTAATGACTATTTGTAACAACCCAGCTGGTTGTTTTGAGAGTTATAGCCCCGATCCCCTATTAATTGCTTCTCCCATATTTATTTATGCTAATATGACTTGCCGGGAGGTTTCATTTTTATTTTTGGTGTGTTTTGGGACACTTAGTCCCTAAATGGAGGCTTAGGCCTTAGAATTTGGACCGTAGTCGGAACTGTATGAAGACGACTCCGAAATAGAGTTCCGTCAGTTCTGTGAGCTCCTTTAGGTGATTTTGGACTTAGGGGCGTGTTCGGATTGTGTTTTGGAGGTATGTAGCTCATTTAGGCTTGAAATGGCGAAAGTTGAAGTTTTTGGAGATTTGGACCGGTAGTGGAATTTTGATGCCGGGGTCGGATTCTGATTCTGAAAGTTGGAATAGGTCTGTAGGGTTGAATATGACATGTGTGCAAAATTTGGGGTCAATCGGACGTGGTTTGATAGGTTTCGGCATCAGTTGTCGAATTTGCAAGTTTCAAGTTTTTTAAGTTTGAATCGACGGATGATTTATGATTTTAGCGTTGTTTGATGTGGTTTGAGGGCTCGAATAAGTTCGTATGGTGTTTTGGTTGGTATGTTTGGATGAGGTACCGAGGGCCTCAGGTTAGTTTCGGGTGGTTAACGGATCATGTTTGTCCTTTGGGAGATAGCGGATTTTGGTGTTCTTTAGTTGCTGGTTTCCTTCTTCGCGCTCGCGAGGGATGTTCCGCGATCGCTAAGAGGATCTGGGGCAGTAGGAATTTTATGCTTCGCATTCACGATGTCAGTACCGTGTTCGCGAAGCTCTGAGATCATAAGCCTACGCGTTCATGAAGAATATCCCGCGTTCGCGTAAAAGGGATTGGTTGCTGGATCCCCGGGCCTTTATGCCTACGCGTTCGCGATGTTGGTCCCGCGTTTGCATAGGGTTGAGTTGTGAGGCCTTCGCATTCGCGACTAGGACACCGTGTTCGCGATGTAGAATATTTGGGCAAGAAAAATTTGCTCTTCGCGAAAGTGAGGGATATTCCGCGTTTGCGAAGAAGGGAGCACCTGGGCAGATTTAAAGGTTCAAATCGAGGGTTTATAATTTTTCACCATTTGGACTTGAGAGCTTGGAATTTGGCGATTTCTGGACGGATTTTCACGTGGGTGTTTGGGGTAAGTTATTCTTACCTAGTTTTGGTTAATTCCCATGATTATGTCCTTAATTTCATCATTTAAATTAGTGATTTGGGTTGGAAAATTGGGAAAAATTTGAGAAATGTTCTTAGGCCGAATTTTGGGATTTTGATCGAGATTTTGGTATCGGATTTGAGTAATTTTGGTACGAGTGAACTCACGAGTGAATGGGTGTTCATATTTTGTGACTTTTACCCGATTCCGAGACGTGGGCCTGGGGAGACGTTTTTGGGGGGATTTTCTAATTTCTTGCCTTAGCTTTGATTTCATTAATTAGAGTAATTCTTATAGTTGTATTTATGGTATGCAATTGATTTTGGCTAGATTTGGGCCATTCGTAGCCGGATATTCGTGGAAAGAGCATTGTTACGGATTGATTGAGCTTGGTTTGAGGTAAGTGGCTTGCTTAACCTTGTGTGGGGGAAATCCCCTTAGGATTTTGTACTGATGTTACTATGTGAGCGCCGTGTACGCGAGGTGACGAGTGCGTACATAGGCTATTTGTTGAAAAACCTGATTTTTTACTGAGAAAATCCCTATTTACACCTTTAATTGAATATACTAGCATTCGTAGTTACCCTGTTAGCTTAGAATAACATGTCTACGTGCTTTATTTGCTTAATTGAACTCTTTGCAGCATGCCCATTGAATTCCCACTTCTTTCCCGACTTGTACTTAGTCTGTACTGTAGATTCTCTTGTTGTACTTGTAGTCTGTAATTGATTGCGTTGTGTATTTACTTTGGGATTATGGGACGGCATCCCGGGAGATCCCATTGCACATTTACTTTGAGACTACGAGGCGGTACCTCCAGAGTTCTTCCTGCACATTTACTTTGAGACTACGAGGCGGTACATCGGGAGGTTTCCCTGCACATGTACTTTGAGACTACGAGGCAGTACCTCGGGAGTTCTCTCGGTATATTTACTTTGAGACTACGAGATTGAATTACGTTCAGGCTATCATTAGTTAAAGATTCGGGAGCCAGATATTTCGAAGACGGCTTTTAAGACCAGATATGGTCACTGTGAGTTTCTTGTCATGTCTTTTGGGCTGACCAATGCCCCAGCAACCTTTATGCATTTGATGCACAGTGTGTTGCGGCTTTATCTTGAGTCCTTCGTCATTGTGTTTATTGACGACATCCTAGTGTATTCCCGGACTCGGGAAGATCATGAACAACACCTGAGGGTTGTGCTTCAAACCTTGAGATAAAAGAAGTTATATGCAAAATTTTCTAAGTATGAGTTTTGGCTAGACTCAGTGGTATTCTTGGGCTATGTAGTATCGAGTGATGGGATCAAGGTGGATCCGAAGAAGGTGTAAGCAGTGCAGAGTTGGACTAGATCGTCATTGGCTATGGAGATCCGCAATTTTCTTGGTTTGGCGGGGTATTACCGTCGTTTTGTAGAGGGATTCTCATCTATTGCAGCACCTATGACTAGGCTGACCCAGAAGGGTGCTCCGTTCAGGTGGACAGAGGAGTGTAAGGAGAGCTTTCAGAAGCTCAAGACACCTTTGACTACAACTCCAGTATTGGTATTGCCTGTAGGTTCGGGGTCTTACACTGTATATTTTAATGCGTAGAAGATTGGTCTCGCCGCGGTGTTGATACAGGACGGTAGGGTGATTACCTACGCATCCAGACAACTAAAGGTGTATGGAAAGAACTATCCTGTCCACGACCTCGAGTTAACAGCTATTGTTCATGCCTTGAAGATTTGGCACCACTATTTGTACGGTGTTCCTTGTGAGATTTACACTGATCATCGGAGTTTGCAGCATCTGTTCAAGCAAAAGGATCTTAATTTGCGTTAGCGGAGGTGGTTGGATCTACTTAAGGACTATGATATCACCATTTTGTACCACCTGGGGAAGGCTAATGTGGTGGCCGATGCTTTGAGTCGTCGGGCAGAGAGTTTGGGAAGTTTAGCATATCTTCCAGCAGCAGAGAGACCCTTAGCATTGGATATTCAGGCCTTAGCCAGCCAGTTTGTGAGATTGGATATTTCTGAGCCGAGTCGAGTGTTGGCTTGTATGGTCTCTCGGTCTTCTCTTTATGATCGCATCAGAGAGCGTCAGTATGATGACCGCTACCTGCTGGTCCTTAAGGACACGGTCCAGCACGGTAATGCTAAGGAGGTCACTATTGGGGATGATGGCGTATTGAGGATGTAGGGCATGCTATGTGTGCCTAATGTAGATGGTTTGCATGAGTTGATTCTTTAGGAGGCTCATAGCTCGCGATACTCTATTCATCCGGGTGCCGCAAAGATGTATCAGGACTTGAGGCAACATTACTGGTGGAGGAGAATGAAGAAGGACATAGTGGAGTATGTGGCTCGGTGCCTAAATTGCCAGCAGGTGAAGTATGAGCATCAGCGGCCGGGTGGGTTGCTTCAGAAGATAGAGATTCCGGAGTGGAAATGGGAGCGGATCACTATGGATTTCGTTGTTGGACTCCTACAGACTCAGCGGAGGTTTGATGTAGTTTGGGTGATTGTGGATAGGCTGACCAAGTCAGCTCATTCATTCCTATGATGACTACTTATTCTTCCGAGCAGCTAACCGAGGTACGCGAGATCGTCAGACTTCATGGCGTACCGGTATATATCACCTCTGACCGAGATACACAGTTTACATCACAGTTCTGGAGGGTTGTATAGAAGGAGCTGGGTACTCGGGTTGAGTTGAGCACAACATTTCACCCTCATACGGACGGACAGTCCGAGCGCACTATTCAGATACTGGAGGATATGCTCCGCACTTGTCTGATAGATTTTGGGGGTGCTTGGGATCAGTTCTTGCCACTTGCGGAGTTTGCCTACAACAATAATTATCAGTCGAGCATTCAGATGGCACCGTATGAGGCTCTGTATGGTAGGCGGTGTCGGTCTCCAGTGGGTTGGTTCAAGCAAGGCGAGACTAGATTATTGGGTACAGACTTGGTCTAGGATTCCCTGGATAAGGTAAAGGTAATTCAGGATCAACTTCGCACAACCCAGTCCAGGCAGAAGAGCTATGTGGACCGGAAGGTTCTTGATGTTGCATTCATGGTTGGAGAGCGGGTCTTGCTCCGGGTTTCGCCTATGAAGGGCGTTATGAGGTTTAGAAAGAAGGGCAAGCTGAGCCCAAGGTACATTGGTCCTTTTGAGGTGTTGAGGCGTGTTGGGGAGGTTGCTTATGAGATTGCCTTACCTCCCATCCTAGCAGAAGTTCATCCGGTATTCCACGTTTCTATGCTCCAAAAGTATCACGGTGATCCGGCTCATGTATTGGATTTCAGCTTAATCCAATTGGACAAAGATTTATCTTATGTGGAGGAGCCAGTGGTTAGTTTGGACAGGCAGGTTCGAAAGCTGAGGTCAAAGAACATTTCTTCCGTGAAGGTTCAGTGGAGAGGTCAGTCGGTCGAGGAATCAACTTGGGAGACCGAGCATGTTATGCGCAGCCGTTATCCTCATCTTTTCACCACTTCAGGTATGTCTTTATGTTCGTTCGAGGACGAATGTTTGTTTTAAGAGGGGAAGGATGAAATGATCCGGCCGGTCATTTTGAGAGTTATAGCCCTGATCCCCTATTAACTACGTCTCCCATATCTATTTCTTCTATTGTGACTTGTTGGGAGGTTTCGTGTTGGTTTTTTGTGTGTTTTGGGACACTTAGTCCCTAAATGGAGGCTTAAGCCTTAGGATTTGGACCGTAGTCGGAACTGTATGAAGACAACTCCAGAATGAAGTTCAGTTGGTTCTGTTAGCTCCGTTAGGTGATTTTGGAATTAGGGGCGTGCTCGGATTGTGTTTTGGAGGTATGTAGCTCATTTAGGCTTGAAATGGCGAAAGTCAAAGTTTTTGGAGATTTGGACCGGTAGTGAAATTTTGATACCGAGGTCTGATTTCGATTCTAGAAAATGGAATAGGTCCGTAGGGTTGAATATGACATGTGTGCAAAATTTGGGGTCATTCGGACGTGGTTTGATAGGTTTCGACATCGATTGTCAAATTTGAAAGTTTCAAGTTCTTTAAGTTTGAATCAGAGGATGATTCGTGATTTTAGCATTGTTTAATGTGGTCTGAGGGCTCGATTAAGTTCGTATGGTATTTTGGGATTGGTTGGTATGTTTGGTTGAGGTCCCGAGGGCCTCAGGTGAATTTCGGGTGGTTAACGGATCATTTTGGCCTTTGGGAGATAGCAGATTATGGTGTTCTTCAGTTGCTGGTTTCATTTTTCGCGTTTGTGAGGGGTGTTACGCAATCTCGAAGAGGATCTGGGGCAGGTAGGAATTTTATGCTTCGCGTTCGTGATGTCAGTCCCGCGTTCGTGAAGCTCTGAGATCATAAGACTAAGCATTCGTGAATAATATCTCGCGTTCGCGTAGAAGGGATTGGTTGCTGGGTCCCCAGGCCCTTATGCCTACACGTTCGCGATGTTGGTCGCGTTCGCGTAGGGTTGAGTTATGAGGCCTTCACATTCGCGACTAGGACACTGCGTTCACTATGTAGATTTTCTGGGCAAGAATAATTTGCTCTTCGCGAATGCGAGGGATATTCCGCGTTCGCGAAGAAGGGAGCACCTGGGCAGATTTAAAGGTTCAAATCGAGGGTTTATGTCATTTTTCACCATTTGGACTTGAGAGCTCGGAATTTGGCGATGTTTGGAGGATTTTCACGTGGGTGTTTGGGGTATGTGATTCTTACCTAGTTTTGGTTAATTCCCATGATTATGTCTTTAATTGCATCATTTAAATTAGTGATTTGGGTTGGAAAATTGGGAAACATTTGAGAAAAGTTCTAAGGCCGAATTTTGGGATTTTGATCGAGATTTGGGTATCGGGTTTGAATAATTTTGGTACGAGTGAACTCATGAGTGAATGGATGTTCATATTTTGTGACTTTTACCCGATTCCGATATGTAGGCCCGGGGAGACTTTTTAGGACGATTTTATAATTTCTTGCCTTAACTTTGATTTCATTAATTAGAGTAATTCTTATAGGTGTATTTATGGTACGTAATTGATTTTGGTTAGATTTGGTCCATTCAGAGCTGGATATTCGTGGAAAGATAATTGTTACGGATCGATTGAGCTTGGTTTGAGTTAAGTGTCTTGCCTAACCTCGTATGGCGGAAATCCCCTTAGGATTTTGTACTGACTTTACTATGTGAGCACCATGTACGCGAGGTGACGAGTACGTACATGGGTTATTTGTTGAAAACCTGATTGTTTACTAAGAAACCCCCTGTTTACACCTTTAATTGAATATACAAGCATGCGTAGTTACCCTGTTAGCTTAGAATAACATGTCTACGTGCCTTATTTGCTTAATTGAACTCTTTGCAGCATGCCCATTGAATTCCTGCTTCTTTCCCGACTTGTACTTAGTCTAGACTGTAGATGCTCTTGCTGTACTTGTCGTTTATACTTGATTGCCCTGTGTATTTACTTTGGGACTACGGTACGGCATCCCAGGACATCCCCCTGCACATTTGCTTTGAGACTACGAGGCGGTACCTCGGGAGTTCTCCCTGCACATTTACTTTGAGACTACGAGGTGGTACCTCGGGACTTCTCCCTGCACATTTACTTTGAGACTACGAGGTGGTACCTCGGGAGTTCTCTCGGCACATTTACTTTGAGACTACGAGGCGGTACCTCGGGAGTTCTCCCTGCATATTTACTTTTGGGACTACGAGACGGTATCTCGGGAGATCCCCTGTCGCTTAATTCTGTGCATTGTTTTGTTATTTCACTGTGTTTTCCTTTGTTGAACTTTAGTCTCTTATTATATTGCTTATTCTCCTGTTTTTATTATTATATACCAGTAGGCCTGACCTGACCTTGTCACTACTCGACCGAGGTTAGGCTCGGCACTTACTGGGTACCGATTGTTGTGTACTCATGCTACTCTTCTGCACATATTTTGTGTGCAGATTCAGGTGCTCGTTATTAGCCGCAGTATCCGTTAGTTCGAGACAGCTGCTGGAGACTGCAAGGTATATCTTCCGCGTTCGTAGATCTCGGAGTCGCCTACTATTCTTCCCCGTGCCAAACACTTCTTCTATATGTGTTTTTGCTAGACTTCAGTGTATAGAGATGGTATTTACTTTTATATCTTGTGACTCATGACATTCCGAGTTTTGGGAAGGCTGTGCAAGTAGAGTTTGGTTATTGTACATGTCGAGCGGCATCGTTCTTTTGGTTATTCACGACGTGGTTCAGAGGGATGTTTGGGTCGTGACACTATTATTAATTAGGTTGTTTTTTATGGGGCCGCAAAATTTTAGGTGATTCGGAGTCGATCGCCCCGATTTGTACAGATGGCGTGGACTGTAGCACACAAAGTATGCAAATCATCCTGAATTCCTGTGCTTTGGCTATAAAATGACAAAACACTAGGAACGGTCATGCCGAAGCGATGACTATTGTTCATTAGGTCATTTTTTATGGGCTCACAAAATTTTATGCGATTCAGAGACGATCGCCCAAATTTATGCTGAAGCGATGACCATTGTTCATTAGGTCATTTTTTATGGGTTGGCAAATTTTTATGCGATACAGATATAGTCGCCCTAATTCATGCACATGGCATGGACTATAGCACCCGAATATATAGAAACCGTCCTAAAGTTTTATTTTTTGGCCCTAAAACACCAAAAAAGAGGAGCGGTCATGCCGAAGCGATGACTATTATTCAGTAGGTCATTTTTTATTGGGACGCAAAATTTTAGGCGATTCGGAGTTGATCGCCCTAATTCATGTAGATAGTGTGGATTATAGCACACGAAAATATACATATCATCATGAATTCCTATTTTTTGGAATTAAAATGCCAAAACACTTGGAACGGTCCTGCCGAAGCAATGACTATTGTTCATTAGGTCATTTTTTATGGGCCCACAAATATTTATGTGATTGGGAGCCGGTCGCCCGAATTCATATAGATGGCGTAGACTATAGCACACGAAAATATAAAAATCCTCTTGAATTCCTGTTTTTGGCCCTAAAATACCAAAAAATGAGAAATGACATGCCGAAGTGATGAATATTGTTCATTAGGTTATTTTTGATGGGCCTGTAAAACTTTAGGTGATTCAGAACCGGTCGCCCGAATTCATGCAGATGTCGTGGACTATAACCATGAAAATATGAAAATCATCCTGAATTCCTATTTTTTGGCCCTTAACTCCAAAAACGAGGAAAGGTCTTGCCACAACAAAGACTGTTATTTAATAAGTTATTTTTATGGGCCTGTAAAATTTTCGACGATTCGGAGTCGGCCACCCGAATTCTTGCAGATGGACTATAACATACGAAAATATGAAAATCATTCTAAATTCCTATTTTTTGTCCCTAAAATGCCAAAAAATAAGGAACGGTCATGGTAGAGTGATTACTATTGGTTATGTTTAGATCAATTTTTATGGGTCAGTAAAAGTTTAGGCAATTTGGAGTCGGTTACCGAAATTCTTGCAGATGGTGTGGACTATAGCACACGAAAATTTAGAAATCGTCCTAAATTCCTAGTTTTTAGCCCTAAAACGCCAAAAAACGAGGAGCAGTCATGCTGAAGCAATGAATATTGTTCATTAGGTCGTTTCTTATAGGTCCGCAAAAGTTTAGGTGATTCAGAGCCGGTCCCCCTAATTCATGCAGATGGTGTCGACTATAGCACACGAAAATATGCAAATCGTCCTGAATTCCCGTGTTTTGATCTTTAAACGACAAAAAAGAGGAACGGTCATGCCGAAGTGACTATTGTTCATTAGGTCATTTTTATGGGCCCGCAAAGTTTTATGCGATACAGATATGATAGCCCTAATTCATGCAGATGGCGTGGACGATAACAACCGAAAATATGAAAACCATCCTAAATGCTTGTTGTTTTTGCCCTAAAATACCAAAAACACAGAAATGGTCATGACGAAGCGATGATTATTATTCATTAGGTCGCTTTTTTATGGGGTCGCAAAATTATGGGTGATTCGAAGCCGATCGCCCTAATTCATGCATATGTTGTGGATTATAGCACATGAAAATATGCAAATCGTTATGAATTCCTGTTTTTTGGCCATAAAACGCCACAATACTAGGAACGGTCATGCCGAAACAATGACTACTGTTCATTATGTTATTGTTTATGGGTCCATCAAATTTTAGGCGATTCGTAGCCGGTCGCCCGAATTCATGCTGGTGGTGCGCACTATAACACACGAAAATATGAAAATCATCATGAATTTATGTTTTTTGGCCTTGAAACACTTAAAAGCGAGGAACAGTCTTGCCGAAGCGATGACTATTGTTCATGAAGTAATTTTTTATGAGCCCGAAAAGTTTTAGGCAATTCGGAGCCGGTCTGCCGAATTCATGCAGATGGCGTGGACAATAGCACACGAGAATATGAAAATCAATCTGAATTTATGTTTTTTGGCCCTAAAATGCCAAAATAATGAGGAATGATCATGCCGAAGTGATGACTATTATTCATTAGGTCGTTTTATATGGGGCCAAATTTTAGGCGATTCGGAATCGATCGTCCCAATTAATGCAGATGGTATGGACTATAGCACACGAAAACATTAAAAAACGAGGAACGGTCATGCCGAAGCAATGATTAATGTTCACTAAATTGTTTTTGATGGGCCAACAAGATTGTAGGCGATTCGAATCCAGTCTCCCGAATTTATGCATATGGCTTAGACTATAGCACACAAAAATATGAAAATCGTTCTGAATTATTGGTTTTGACCCTAAAATGCCAAAAATAAGGAATGGTCATGCCAAAGCGATGCCTATTGTTCATTAGATCATTGTTTATGGGCCCGCAAAATTTTATGCGATTTAGAGTCGATCACCCGAATTCATGCAGATGGCGTGGACTATAACATACGAAAATATGGAAATCGTCTTGAGTTCTTGTTTTTTGGCCCTAAAGCACTAAAAGATGAGGAACGGTTATGCCAAAGGGATGACTACTGTTCACTAGGTTGTTATTTATGGGGCTGCAAAGTTTTATGTGATACAGATCTGGTCGCCCTAATTCA
Source organism: Nicotiana otophora (assembly GCA_000715115.1). Lineage (NCBI taxonomy): Eukaryota > Viridiplantae > Streptophyta > Magnoliopsida > Solanales > Solanaceae > Nicotiana > Nicotiana otophora. Next base: position 5,836 of record AWOL01S0005602.1, on the reverse strand, counting down.
TCCAGATGGCATGGACTATAGCACCCAAAAATACGGAAACTGTCCTAAATTCCTATTCTTTCCCAAAAAACACACAAAAAAGAGGAACGGTCATGCTAACGCGATGACTATTATTCATCAGGTTGTTTTTCTTGGGGCTGTAAAATGTTAGGCGATTCAGAGTCGATCACCCTAATTCATACAGATGGTGTGGACTATAGCACACAAAAATATGCAAATCGTCCTGATTTTATATTTTTTGGCCTTAAAATGCCAAAACACTAGCAACGGTCATGCCGAAGAGATGACTATTCTTCATTAGGTCATTATTTATGGGCCAACAAAATTTAAGGCGATTCGGAGCCGGTCGTCTGAATTTATGTAGATAGCGTAGACTATAGCACACGAAAATATTGAAATCATCTTAAATTCCTGTCTGTTGGCCCTAAAACTCCAAAAACTGAGGAACAGTCATGCCGAAGTGATGAATATTGTTCATTACGTCATTTTTTATGGGCCCGTAAAATTCTAGGAAATTCAGAACCGGTCGCCCAAATTCATGCAGATATTGTAGAGTATAGCCCATGAAAATATGAAAATCGTCTTGAATTCCTATTTTTTGGCCCTAAACAGCGAAAAACGAGGAACGATCATTCTGAAGTGATGACTATTGTTCATTAGGTCATTTTTATGGGCCCGTACAAGTTTTGGCGATTCGGAGTCAGTCGCCCGAATTCACACAGATGGCGTGGATTATAACATACGAAAGTATGGAAATTATCCTGCATTCTTGGGTTTTAGCCCTAAAATTCCAAAAATAAGGAATGGTCATGCCGAAGCGATGATTATTATTCCTAAGGTTGTTTTTGATGTGCCCGCAAAGTTTTAGGCGATTTGCAGTCGGTCGCCCGTATTCAATCCGATGGTGCGGACTATAGCACCCGAAAATTTTGAAATCATCATGTATTCCTATATTTTGGCCCTAATACACCAAAACATGATGAACGGTCGCCCGATTCATGCAGATAGCGTGGACAATAGTACACGAAAATATGGAAATCATCTCGAATTCTTGGTTTTTGGTCCTAAAAGCCAAAAATCAATGAACAATCATGCCGGAGTGACTATTGTTCATTAGGTTATTTTTTATGGGCCTGCAAAAGTTTAGGTGATTCGGAGCCGGTCACGGGTATTTAATTAGATAGTGTGCACTGTAGCACACGAAAATATTGAAATCATCCTGAATTCCTATTTTTTTCCCCTAATATGCCAAAAAAATGAGAAACACTCATACTGAAGCGATGTTTACTATTCATTAGGTTGTTTTTTATGCGCCCGAAAAATTTAATGCAATTCGGATCCGGTCGCCCTAATTCATGCATATAGCGCACATGAAAATTTGAAAATCATCCTTACTTCCTATTTTTGACCTACAATACTAAAATATGAGGCACGGTCATGCCAAAGCGATGACTATTGTTCATTAAGTCATTTTTTATGGGCACCTAAAATTTTAAGCGATTCGGAGCCGGTCGCCCGAATTCATGCAGATGTCGTGGACTATGCACACGAAAATATGGAAATTGTCCTGAATTCCTATTTTATTGACTCTAAGACTAAACAATGAGGAACGGCCATGCCGAAGCGATGACTATGTTTTCTTAGATCATTTTTTATGGGCCAGCAAATTTTTATGTGATACAGATCTGGTCGCCTTAATTCATGCAGATGACGTGGACTATAGCACCTGCAAATATGAAAACCAACCTAAATTCCTGATTTTTGGCCCTAAAATACCATAAAGGAGGAACGGTCATGCCAATTCCTGATTAGGTACTTTTTATGGGGCCGCAAAACTTTAGGCAATTCGGAGTCAATCGCCCCAATTCATGCAGATGGTACGGAGTATAGCACACAAAATATGCAAATCGTACTGAATTCCTATTTTGGCCTTAAAATGCCAAAATGCTAGGAACGGTCATGCTGAAGCGATGACCATTGTTCATTGTGTTATTTTTATGGGCCTGTAAAATTTTAGGCAATTTGGAGACGGTCCCTTGAATTCATACAGATGACGCGGACTATATATAGCAAACAAAAATTTGGAAATCATCATGAGTTTATGTTTTTTGGCCCTACAACACCAAAACCTGAGGAACGTTCATGCCGAAGCGATGATTGTTGTTCATTAGGTCACTTTTTATGAGCGCACAAAACTTTAGGCAATTCAGAGGCGGTGAACCGAATTCATGTAGATGGCAAAGACTATAGCGTGCGAAAATATGAAAATCGTCCCGAATTCCTTTTTTTTGGTTCTAAAACACCAACATATGAGGAACAATTATGGTAAAGTGATGACTATTATTAAATAGATCATTTTTTATGGGCACAAAAAATTTTAGGCGATTCGCAGCTGGTAGCCGGAATTCATGCGGATGGCGTGGACTATAGCACAGGAAAATATGGAAATCGTCTTGAATTCCTATTGTTTGGAACTAAAATACCAAAAAATGAGAAACGTTCATGCCGAAGTGATGACTATTTTTCATTAGGTCGTTTTTGATGGGCCCGTAAAAGTTTTGGCATTTCAGAACCGGTCGCCTGAATTCATGCAGATATCGTGGACTATAGCCATGAAAATATGAAATTCATCCTAAATTCCTATTTTTTGGCCCTACAACACCACAAAACAATGAAAGGCTATGCCAAAGCGATGACTATTATTCATTAGGTCTTTTATTTATGGGGCCGCAATGTTTTAGGAGATTCGAAGCCGATCGCCCCAATTCATGCAGATGACGTGGACTATAGCATACAAAAATTTGCAAATCATCCTAAATTCCTGTGTATGCCAAAACACACGCACAAAATTTTAGACGATTCAGAGCCGGAGAACCGAATTCATGCAGATGGCGTAGAGTATAGAACGTGAAAATATGAAAATCGTCCCGAATTCCTTTGTTTGGCTTTAAAATACCAAACAACGAGGAACGGTTATGGCAAAGCGATGACTATTTTTCATTAGATCATTCTTTACGGGGCCGTAAAATGTTAGGCGATTCGGAGTCGCTCACCCAATTTCATGCAGATGGCGTGGACTATAGCACACGAATATATGGAAATCGTCCTGAATACTTGTTCTTTGGTCCTAAAATACCAACAAATGATGAACGGTCATGCTAAAGCGATGACTTTGATGAGCACGCAAAATTTTAGGTGATTCGAAGCCGGTCAACCAAATTCATGTAGATGGAGTAGACTATAGCATGCGAAATTATGAAAATCATCCTGAATTTCCTTTTTGGCTTTAAAACACCAAAAAATGAGGAAAGGTTATGGAAAAGCGATAACTATTGTTCATTAGATCATTATTTACGGGGCCTCAGAATTTTAAGCGATTCAGAGTCCTTCACCCGATTTCATGCCGATGGTGTGGACTATAGCACACAAATATATGAAAATCGTCCTGAATTCCTGTTTTTGGCCCTAAAATACCAAAACACGAGGAGCGGTCATGCCAAAGAGATGACAATTATTCAATAAATCATATTTTATGGACCCACAAAATTTTAGGCAATTCACAGCTGGTATCCCGAATTCTTACAAATGGTGTGGAATATAGCGCACAAAAATTCTGAAATCGTTTTGAATTCCTGTTGTTTGGAACTAAAATACCAAAATATGAGGAACGGTTATGCCGAAGCGATGGCTATTGTTCATTAGGTCATTTTTGATGGGCTTATAAATTTTTAGGCAATTCGAAACCGCTCGTTCGAATTCATGCAGATGTCATGGACTATAGCCATGAAAATATGAAAATCGTCCTAAATTCCTATTTTTTGGCCCTAAAATACCACAAAATGATGAAAGGTCAATGCAAAGTGATGAATATTATTCATTACGTCTTTTTGTATGGGGCCGCAAAAGTTTAGGCAATTCGGAGCTGATCGCCCCAATTCATGCAGATGGCGTGGACTATATAACACATAAAAATATGAAAATAATCTTGAATTCCTGTGTTTTGGTCTTAAAATGCCAAAACACTAGGAACAGTCATGCCAAACCAATGACTATTGTTCATTAGGTCATTTTTGATGAACGCGCAAAATATTAGGCGATTCGGAGCCGGTCAACCGAATTCATGTAGATGGCATAGACTATAGCATGCGAAAATATGAAAATCGTCTTGAAATCCTTTTTTGGCTTTAAATCACCAAAATATGAGGAACGGTTATGGCAAAGCGATGACTATTGTTCATTTGATCATTATTTATGGGGCCGCTGAATTTTAGGCGATTCGGAGTCCTTCACCCGATTTCATGCAGATGGCGTGGACTATAGCACACAAATATATGAAAATCGTCTTGAATTCCTATTTTTGGTCCTAAAATACCAAAACACGAGGAGCGGTCATGCCAAAGAGATGACAATTATTCAATAAATCATATTATATAGACCGACAAAATTTTAAGCGACTCGCAGCTGGTATCCCGAATTCTTGCATATGGCGTGGAATATAGCGCACGAAAATATGGAAATCGTTTTGAATTCCTGTTGTTTGGAACTAAAATACTAAAAAATAAGGAACGGTCATGCCGAAGTGATGACTATTATTCATTAGGTCATTTTTGATGGGCCTATAAATATTTAGGCGATTCGAAACCGGTCGTCCGAATTCATGCAGATGTCGTGGACTATAGCCATGAAAATATGAAAATCGTCCTAAATTCCTATTTTTGGGCCCTAAAACACCACAAAATGATGAAAGGTCATGCCGAAGCGATTACTATTATTCATTAGGTCTTTTCTATGAGGCTACAAAATTGTAGGCAATTCGGAGCCGATCGTCCCAATTCATGTAGTGGCGTGGACACAACAATATGCAAAGCATCCTGAATTGCTGTGTTTGGCCTTAAAATGCCAAAACACTAGGAACGATCATGCCGAAGCAATGGCTATTGTTTATTTGGTCATTTTTTATGAGCGCGCAAACTTTTAGGCGATTCGGAGCCTGTCAACTGAATTAATGCAGATGGCGTAGACTATAGCACGCGAAAATATGAAAACCGTCTCGAATTCCTTTTTTTGGCTCTAAAACACCAAAAATCAGGACAGTTATGGCAAAGTCATGACTATTGTTCGTTAAATCATTTTTTACGCGGCCGAAAACTTTTAGGCGATTCAAAGTTGCTCACCCAATTTCATGCAGATGGCGTGGACTATATAACACACGAAAATATGGAAATCGTCTTGAATTCTTGATTTTTGGCCCTAAAATACCAAAAAACGAGGAACGGTCATGATAAAGCGATGACTATTATTCAATAAATCATTTTTTATGGGCCCACAAAATCTTAGGCAATTCGCAGCTGGTAGCCTAAATTCTTGCAAATGGCGTGGACTATAGCACACGAAAATATGGAAATCGTTATGAATTCCTGTTGTTTGGTACTAAAATACTAAAAATGAGGAAAGCTCATGCCAAAGCGATGACTATGTCTCCTTAGGTCATTTTTTATTGGCCACCAAATTTTTATGTGATACAGATATGGTCGCCTTAATTCATGCAGATGACGTGGACTATAGTACCTGAAAATATGAAAACCAATCTAAATTCCTGATTTTGGCCCTAAAATACCAAAAAGGAGGAACGGTCATGCCAAAGCGATAACTATAGTTCATTAGGTACTTATTATGGGGCCGCAAAAGTTTAGGCAATTCGGAGTCGATCGCCCCAATTCATATAGATGGTATGGAGTGTAGCACACAAAATATGCAAATCGTACTGAATTCCTGTTTTTGGCCTTAAAATGCCAAAATGCTAGGAATGGTCATGCCGAAGCGATGACTATTATTC
>AWOL01S0005601.1:29760-71915 GCA_000715115.1 Nicotiana otophora | reverse complement strand
ATTTGGAGCCGATCGCCCCAATTCATATAGATGGTATGGAGTGTAGCACACAAAATATGCAAATCGTACTGAATTCCTGTTTTTGGCCTTAAAATGCCAAAATGCTAGGAATGGTCATGCCGAAGCGATGACTATTATTCATTATGTTAGTTTTATGGGCCTGTAAAATTTTAGGCAATTTGGAAACGGTCGCCTGAATTCATACAAATGACGCGAACTATATATAGCACACGAAAATTTGAAAATCATCATGAATTTATGTTGTTTGGCCCCGCAACACCAAAAACTGAGGAAAGTTCATGCCAAAGCGATGATTGTTACTCATTAGGTAAATATTTATGAGCGCGCAAAATTTTAGTCGATTCAGAGGCGGTGAACCGAATTCATGTAGATGGCGAAGACTATAGCGCGCGAAAATATGAAAATCGTCCCGAATTCCTTTTTTTTGGCTCTAAAACACCAAAATATGAGGAACAATTATGGTAAAGTGATGACTATTGTTCATTAGATCATTTTTTATGGGGCCGAAAAACTTTAGGAGATTCAGAGTCACTCACCCGATTTTATGCAGATGGCATGGACTATAGCACACGAAAATATAAAAATCGTTATGAATTCCTATTGTTTGGTACTAAAATAATAAAAATGAGGAACGCTCATGCAGAAGCGATGACTATGTCTCCTTAGGTCATTTTTTATTGGCCACCAAATTTTTATGTGATACAGATCTGGTCGCCTTAATTCATGCAGAAGACGTGGACTATAACACCTGAAAATATGAAAACCAATCTAAATTCCTGATTTTTTGCCCTAAAATACCAAAAAGGAGGAACGGTCATGCCAAAGCAATAACTATAGTTCATTAGGTACTTTTTATGGGGCCGCAAAAGTTTAGGCAATTCGGAGTCGAACTCCCCAATTCATATAGATGGTATGGAGTGTAGCACACAAAATATGCAAATCGTACTGAATTCCTGTTTTTGGCCTTAAAATGCCAAAATTCTAGGAACGGTCATGTCGAAGCGATGACTATTGTTCATTATGTTATTTTTATGGGCCTGTAAAATTTTAGGCAATTTGGAGACGGTCGCCTGAATTCATACAGATGACGCGAACTATATATAGCACACGAAAATTTGAAAATCATCATGAATTTATGTTTTTTGGCCCCACAACATCAAAAACTGAGGAAAGTTCATGCCAAAGCGATGATTGTTGCGCATTAGGTAAATATTTATGAGCGCGCAAAATTTTAGTCGATTCAGAGCAGGTGAACCGAATTCTTGTAGATGGTAAAGACTATAGCGCGCGAAAATATGAAAATCGTCCCGAATTCCTTTTTTGGCTCTAAACCCCCAAAATATGAGGAACAATTATGGTAAAGTGATGACTATTGTTCAGTAGAACATTTTTTACGGGGCCGAAAAACTTTAGAAGATTCAGAGTCACTTACCCGATTTCATGTAGATGAAAGGTCATGCCGAAGCGATGACTATTATTTATTAGGTCTTTGTTTTATAAGGCCGTTACGTTTTAGGCGATTTGAAGCCGATCGCCCCAATTCATACAGATGACGTGGACTATGCACACGCAAATATGCAAATCATCCTAAATTCCTGTGTTTTGGCCTTAAAATGCCAAAACACTAGGAATGGTCATGCCGAAGCGATGGCTATTATTCATTAGGTCATTTTGATGAGCGCGCAAAATTTTAGGCGATTCGGAGCTGGTCAACCGAATTCATGCAAATGGCGTAGATTATAGCACGCGAAAATATGAAAATCTTCCCGAATTCCTTTTTTTGGCTCTAAAATACCAAAAAATGAGGAACGGTTATGGAATAGAGATGACTATTATTTATTAGATCATTATTTACGGGGCCGTAAAACTTTAGGCGATTCGGAGTCGCTCACCCAATTTCAAGCAGATGGCGTGGACTATAGCATACGAATATATGGAAATCGTCCTCAATACTTGTTCTTTGGCCCTAAAATACCAAAAAACAAGGAACGGTCATGCTAAAGCGATGACTATTATTCAATAGATAATTGTTTATGGGCCCACAAAATTTTAGGCGATTCGCAGCTGGTACCCGAATTCATGCAGATGGCGTAGACTATATATCACACGAAAATATGGAAATCGTCTTGAATTTCTGTTATTTGGAACTAAAATACAAAAAATGAGGAACGGTCATGCCGAAGTGATGACTATTATTCATTAGGTAATTTTTTATAGGCCAGTAAATTTTTAGGCAATTCGAAACCAGTCGCCCGCATTCATGCAGATGTCCTTGACTATAGCCATGAAAATATGAAAATCATCCTAAATTCTTATTGTTTGGCCCTAAAATACCACAAAACGATGAAAGGTCATGCTGAAGCGATTAATATTATTCATTAGGTCTTTTTTTATGGGGCTGCAAAATTTTAGGCGATTTGGAGCCGATCGCCCCAATTCATGCAGATGGCGTGCACTATAATACATAAAAATATGCAAATCATCCTGAATTCCTGTATTTTGGTCTTAAAATGCCAAAACACTTGGAACGGTCATGCCAAAACGTTAGGCGATTCTGAGCCGGCGAACCGAATTTATGTAGATGGCGTAGACTATAACATGCGAAAATATGAAAATCGTCCCGAATTCCTTTTTTGGCTTTAAAACACCAAAAAAATAAGGAATGGTTATGGAAAAGCGATGGCTATTGTTCATTAGATCATTATTTATAGGGCCGCAAAATTTTAGGCGAGTCGAAGTCCCTCACCCGATTTCATGCAGATGGCGTGGACTATAGCACACGAATATATGAAAATCGTCCTGAATTTCTGTTTTTGGCCCTAAAATACCAAACCACGAGGAATGGTCATGCTAAAGCGATGAAAATTATTCAATAAATCATTTTTTATTGGCCCACAAAATTTTAGGCGATTCGCAGCTAGTAGCCCGAATTCTTGTAGATGGCGTGGACCATAGCGCACGAAAATATGGTAATCGTTTTGAATTCCCGTCATTTGGAACTAAAATACTAAAAAATTAGGAATGGTCATGCCGAAGCGATGACTATTGTTCATTAGGTCGTTTTTGATGGGGCCATAATATTTAGGCGATTCGAAACAAGTCGTCCGAATTCATGCAGATATCGTGGACTATAGCCATGAAAATATGAAAATCGCCCTAAATTACTATGTTTTCGTCCTAAAACACCACAAAATGATGAAAGGTCATGCCGAAGCGATGACTATTATTCATTAGGTCGTTTTTTATCGGGCCTCAAAATTTTAGGCGATTCGGAGCCGATCGTCCCAATTCATGTAGTGGCATGGACACAAAAAATATGCAAATCATCCTGAATTCCTGTGTTTGGCCTTAAAATGCCAAAACACTAGGAACGATCATGCCGAAGCGATGGCTATTGTTCATTAGGTCATTTTCGATGAGCGCGCAAACTATTAGGTGATTCGGAGCCTGTCAACTGAATTAATGCAGATGGCATAGACTATAGCACGCGAAAATATGAAAATCCTCCCGAATTCCTTTTTTTGGCTCTAAAACACCAAAAATGAGGACGGTTATGGCAAAGCGATGACTATTGTTTGTTAGATCATTTTTTACGCGGCCGAAAATGTTTAGGCAATTCAGAGTCACTCACCCAATTTCATGCAGATGGCGTGGATTATAGCACACAAATATATGGAAATCGTCTTGAATTCTTGATTTTAAAATACCATAAAACTAGGAACGGTCATGCTAAAGCGATGACTATGTTTCAATAGATCATTATTTATGGGCCCATTAAATTTTAGGCGATTCGCAGCTAGTAGCCTGAATTCATATAGATGACGTGGACTATAGCACACGGAAATATGTAAATCGTCTTGAATTCCTGTTATTTGGCCATAAAATACCAAAACACGAAGAATGGTTATGCCAAAGCGGTGGAAATTATTCAATAAATCATTTTTATGGGCCCACCAAATTTTAGGCGATTCGCAGCTGGTAGCCTGAATTTTTGCAGATGGCGTGGACTATAGTACACGAAAATATAGAAATCGTTTTGAATTACTGTTGTTTGGAACTAAAATAATAAAAATATGAGGAACGGTCATGCTGAAGCGATGACTATTGTTTGTTAGGTCGTTTTTGATGGGCCCATAAATTTTTAGGCGATTCGAAACCGGTCATCCGAATTCATGCAGATGTCGTGGACTATAGTCATGAAAATATGCAAATCCTCCTAAATTCCTATTGTTTGGTCCTAAAACACCACAAAATGATGAAAGATCATGCCGAAGCGATGACTAATAATTCATTAGGTCTTTGTTTATGGGGCCACAAAATGTTAGGCGATTCGGAGCCGATCGTCCCAATTCATGTAGTGGCGTGGACACAAAAATATGCAACTCATCCTGAATTCCTGTGTTTGGCCTTAAAATGCCAAAATACTAGGAACGGTCATGCCGAAACGATGGCTATTGTTCATTATATTATTTTTGATGAGCGCGCAAAACTTTAGGCGATTCAGAGCCTGTCAACCGAATTAATGCAGATGGCGTAGACTATAGCACGCGAAAATATGAAAATTGTCCTGAATTCCTTTTTTTTGTTTCTAAAACACCAAAAATAAGGATGGTTATGGCAAAGCGATGACTATTGTTTGTTATATCATTTTTTACGCGCCCGAAAATATTTAGGCGATTCAGAGTCGCTCACCCAATTTCATTCAGATAGAGTGGACTATAGCTCACTAATATATGGAAATCGTCCTGAATTCTTTATTTTTGGCCCTAAATTACCAAAACACGAGGAACGGTCATGCTAAAGCGATGACTATTATTCAATAGATCATTTGTTTTATAGGCCCATAAAATTTTAGGCGATTCGCAGCTGGTAGCCCGAATTCTTGAATTCCTGTTATTTGGAACTAAAATACCAAAAAATAAGGAACGGTCATGCCGAAGTGATGACTATTGTTCATTAGGTCATTTTTGATTGGCCCATAAATTGTTATGCGATTCGTAACCAGTCTCCCGAATCTATGCAGATGTCGTGGACTATAGCCATAAAAATATGAAAATTGTCCTAAATTTTTTATTTTTGGCTCTAAAACACCACAAAACGATGAAAGGTCATGCCGAAGTGATGACTATTATTCGTTAGGTATTTTTTTTATGGGGCCGCAAAATTTAAGGCGATTCGGAGCCGATTGCCCCAATTCATACAGATGGTGTGGACTATAACACACAAAAGTATGCAAATCATCCCGAATTCCTTCTTTTGGCTCTAAAACACCAAAAATGAGGAACGGTCATGGCAAAGCGATGAATATTGTTCATTAGATCATTTTTTACTAAGTCGAAAACTTTTAGGCGATTCAGTGTCACTCACCCAATTTCATGCAGATGGCGTGGACTATAGCACACGAATATATGAAAATCATCCTGAATTCTTTTTTTTTTTGGCCCTAAAATATCAAAAAACGAGGAACGGTCATGCTAAAGCGATGACTGTTATTCAATAGATCATTTTTATGGGCCCACAAAAGTTTAGGCGATTCGCAGCTAGCAGCCCAAATTCATACAGATGGCGTGGATTAAACCACACAAAAATATGGAAATCGTGTTGAATTCCTGTTATTTGGAACTAAAATACAAACAATGAGGAACGGTCATGCCAAAGTGATGACTTTTGTTCATTAGGTCTTGTTTTATGGATCCGTAACTTTTTAGGAAATTCAGAACCAGTCGCCCGAATTCATGCAGATGTCGTGGACTATAACCGTGAAAATATGAAAATTGTCCTAAATTCTTACTTTTTGTCCCTAAAACACTACAAACCGATGAAGGTCATGCTGAAGCGATATCTATTATTCATTAGGCCATTTTTGATGAGGGCGCAAAATTGTAGACGATTCGGAGCCGATCAACCGAATTCATCCAGATGGCGTAGACTATAGCACGTGAAAATATGAAAATCGTCCCGAATTCCTTTTTTAGATCTAAAACACCAAACAATGGGGGAACGATTATGTCAAAGCGATGACTAATGTTCATTAGATCATTTTTTACGGGGCTGCAAAATTGTAGGCGATTCGGAATCACTCACCCGATTTCATGCAGATGGCGTTGACTATAGCACATGAATATATGGAAATCGTCTTGTATTCCTATTTTTTGGCCCTAAAATACCAAAAATCGAGGAACGGTCATGCCAAAGGGATGACTATTATTCAAAATATCCTTTTTAGGGGCCCACAAAATTTTAGGCTATTCGCAGCTGGTAGCCCGAATTCATGCAGATGGCGTGTACTATAGCACACAAAAATATGGATATCGTCTTGAATTCCTCTTATTTGGGACTAAAATACCAAACAATAAGGAATTGTCATGCCGAAGTGATGATTATTGTTTAGTAGGTCATTTGTTATAGACCCGTAAATATTTAGGCCATTCGGAACCAGTCTCCCGAATTCATGCAGATGTCGTGGACTATATCCATGAAAATATGAAAATCGTCCTAAATTCTTATGTTTTGGCCCTAAAACACCACAAAATGATGAAAGGTCATGTCGAAGAAATTACTATTATTCATTAGGTCTTTGTTTATGGGGCCGCAAAAGTTTAGGCGATTCGAAGCCGATTGCCCCAATTCCTGCAGATGCCGTGGACTATAACACATAAAAATATGCAAATCATCCTGAATTCCTGTGTTTTGGTCTAAAAATGCCAAAACACTAGGAACGGTCATGCTGAAGCGATAACTGTTGTTCATTAGGACATTTTTGATGAGCGCGCAAAATGTTAGGCTATTCGGAGCCGGTCAACCGAATTCATGCAGATTGGCGTAGACTGTAGCATGGAAAAATATGAAAATCATTCTAAATTACTTTTTTGGCTCTAAAACACCAAAAACTGAGGAACGGTTATGGTAAAGAGATGACTATTGTTCATTAGATTATTTATATGGGGACGCCAAATTTTAGGCGATTCTGAGTCCCTCACCCGATTTCAAGCAGATGGCATGGATTATAGCACACGAATATATGCAAATCGTCCTGAATTACTGTTTTGGCCATAAAATACCAAAAAACGAGGATCGGTCATGCCAAAGTGATGACTATTATTCAATAGATCATTTTTATGGGCCCACAAAATTTTAGGTGATTCGGAGCTGGTAGCCTGAATTCATGCAGATGGCGTGGACTATAGCACACGAAAATATGGAAATCGTCTTGAATTCCTGTGTTTTGGCCTTAAAATGCCAAAACACTAGGAACGGTCATGCCGAAGCGATGACTATTGTTCATTAGGCAATTTTTGATGGGCGCACAAAAATGTTAGGCTATTCGGAGCCGGTCAACCGAATTCATGCAGATGGCATAGACTATAGCATGAGAAAATATGAAAATCGTTCTGAATTCCTTTTTTGGCTCTAAAATACCAAAACATGAGGAACGGTTGTTGCAAAGCGATGACTATTGTTCATTAGATCATTTATATGGGGCCGTAAAATATTAGGCAATTTGGAGTCCCTCACCCGATTTCATGCAGATGGCGTGGACTATAGCACATGATTATATGAAAATCATCTTGCATTATTGTTTTTGGCCCTAAAATAACAAAAAATGAGGAATGGTCCTGCCTAAGCGATGACTATTATTCAATAGATCATTTTTATGGGCCCACAAAATTTTAGGCAATTCACAGATAGTAGCCCGAATTCGTTCAGATGGCGTGGACTATAGCACATGAAAATATATAAATCGTCTTGAATTCCTGTTAATCGAAACTGGAATACTAAAAGATGAGGACGGTCATGTAGAAGTGATGACTATTGTTCATTAAGTCGTTTTTGATGGGCCCGTGAATTTTTAGGCAATTCGAAACCGGTCGCCCGAATTCATCAAGATGTCCTGGACTATAGCCATGAAAATATGAAAATCGTCCTAAATTCCTATTTTTTGACCCTAAAACACCACGAAAAAATGGAAGGTCATGCCGAAGCGATGACTTTTATTCATTAGGCTTTTTTTTATGGGGCCGCAAAATTTTAGGCGATTCGAAGCCGATCGCCCCAATGCATACAGATGACGTGGACTATAGCACATAAACATATGCAAATCATCTTGAATTTGTTTTGGTCATAGATGCCAAAACACTAGAAACGGTCATGCCGAAGCGATGACTATTGTTCATTAGGTCATGTTTGATGAGCGCGCAAAATTTTAGGTGATTTGGAGTCGGTCAACCGAATTCATGCAGATGGCCAGACTATAGCACGCGAAAATATAAAAATCGTCCTGAATTCCTTTTATTTTGCTCTAAAACACCAAACAATATGGAACGGTTATGGCAAAGCGATGGCTATTTCGCATTAGATCTTTTTTTACGGGGCCACAAAAATTTAGGCGATTCGGAGTCACTCACCCGATTTCAAGCAGATGGCGTAGACTATAGCAAATTAATATATGAAAATCGTCTTATATTCCTATTTTTGGTCCTAAAATAACAAAAAACAAGAAACGGTCATGCCAAAGGGATGACTATTATTCAAAAGATCCTTGTTTATGGGCCCACAAAAATTTTGGCGATTCGCAGCTGGTAGCCCGAATTCATGTAGATGGCGTGGACTATAGCACACAAAAAATATGGATATCGTCTTGAATTCCTCTTATTTGGAACTAAAATACCAAACAATGGGGAATGGTCATGCCGAAGTGATGACTATTGTTCATTAGGTCCTTTGTTATAGGCCCGTAAAATCTTAGGCCATTTCGAACCAGTCACCCGAATTCATGCAGATGTCATGGACTATAGCCATGAAGATATGAAAATCATCCTAAATTCTTATGTTTTTGCCCTAAAACACCACAAAACGATGAAAGGTCATGCCGAAGTAATGAATATTATTCATTAGGTTTTTGTTTATAGGGCTGCATAATTTTAGGCGATTCGGAGCCGATCGCCCCAATTCATGCAGATGGCGTGGACTATAATACATAAAAATATGCAAATCATCTTGAATTCCCGTGTTTTGTTCTTAAAATGCCAAAACACTAGGAACGGTCATGCCGAAGTGATGACTATTGTTCATTAGGTCATTTTTGATGAGCGCGCAATATGTTAGGCTATTCGAAACCGGTCAACCGAATTCATGCAGATGGCATAGACCATAGCACTCAAAAATCTGAAACTCGTCGTGCATTCCTTTCATTTGGCTCTAAAACACCAAAACATGAGGAACGGTTATGGCAAAGCGATGATGATTGTTCATTAGATCGTTATTTATGGGGCCACAAAATTTTAGGCGATTCAGAGTCGCTCACCCGATTTCATGCAGACAGCGTGGACTATAGCACACGAATCTATAGAAATCGTCCTGAATTCCCTTTTTGGCCCTAAAATACCAAACTATGAGGAACGGTTATGGAAAAGCGATGACTATTTTTTATTAGATCATTTATATGGGGCCGTAAAAGTTTAGGCGATTCGGAGTTCCTCACCCGATTTCATGCAGATGGCGTGGACTATAGCACACGATTATATGGAAATCGTCCTGAATTACTTCTTTTGGCCCTAAAATACCAAAAACTGAGGAATGATCATGCCAAATCGATGACTATTATTCAATAGATCATTTTTTATGGCCCCACAAAAATTTAGGCGATTCGGAGTTGGTAGCCTGAATTCATGCAGATGGTGTGGACAATAGCACACGAAAATATGAAAATCGTCTTGAATTCCTGTGTTTTGGCCTAACGCCAAAATACTAGAAACGGTCATGCCGAAGCGATGACTATTGTTCATTAGGTCATTTTTGATGAGCGCGCAAAAATGTTAGGCTATTCGGAGCCGGTCAACCGAATTCATGCAGATGGCGTAGACTATAGCATGGGAAAATATGAAAATCGTTTTGAATTATTTTTGGCTCTAAAACACCAAACAATGAGGAACGGTTGTAGAAAAGTGATGACTATTGTTCATTAGATCATTTATATGGGGCCGTAAAATGTTAGGCGATTTTGAGTCCCTCACCCGATTTCATGCAGATGGCGTGGATTATAGCACACGATTATATGGAAATCGTCCTGCATTACTGTTTTTTGCCCTAAAATAACAAAAAACGAGGAACGGTCCTGCCAAAGCGATGACTATTATTCAATAGATCATTTTTATGGGCCTACAAAAGTTTAGGCAATTCGCAGATGGTAGCCCGAATTCGTGCAGATGGCATGGACTATAGCACGCGAAAATATGTACATCGTCTTGAATTCCTGTTGTTCGGAACTGAAATACTAAAAAATGAGGACGTTCATGCAGAAGTGATGACTATTGTTCATTAAATCATTTTTGATGGGCCCATAAATATTTAGACGATTCAGAACCGGTCGCCCAAATTCATCCAGATGTCATGGACTATAGTCATGAAAATTTGAAAATCGTCCTAAATTCCTATTTTTTGACCCTAAAACACCAAAAATCGATGAAAGGTCATGCGGAAGCGATGACTATTATTCATTCAGTCTTTTTTATTGGGCCACAAAAATTTAAGCGATTCAGAGCCGATCGCCCCAATTCATGCAGATGGCGTGGAATATAGCAGACGAAAATATGCAACTCATCCTGAATTCCTGTGTTTTGGCTTTAAAACGCCCAAAAACTAGGAACGGTCATGCTGAAGCGATGACCATTGTTCAATAGATCATTTTTGATGAGCGCACAAAATTTTAGACGATTCGAAGCCGGTCAACCGAATTCATGCAGATGGCGTAGACTATAGCACTCGAAAATATGAAAATCGTCCCGAATTCCTTTTATTTGGCTCTAAAACACCAAAGAATGAGGAACGATTATGGCAACGCGATGATAATTGTTCATTAGATCATTATTTATGGGGCCACAAAATTTAAGGCGATTCATAGTCGCTCACCCGATTTCATGCAGATGGCGTGGACTATAGCACACGAATCTATAGAAATCTTCGTGAATTCCTTTTTTGGCCCTAAAATACCAAACAATGAGGAACGGTCATGCCAAAGCAATGACTATTATTCAATAGATCATTTTTTATGGTCCTAAACAATTTTAGGCGATTCGGAGCTGGTAGCCTGAATTTATGCAGATGGCGTGGACTACGCACACGAAAATATGGAAATCATCTTGAATTCCTGTGTTTTGGCCTTAAAACGCCAAAACACTAGGAACAGTCATGTCGAAGCGATGACTATTGTTTATTAGGTCATTTTTTATGAGCACGCAAAAATGTTAGGCTATTCGGAGTTGGTCAACCGAATTCATGCAGATGGCGTAGACTATAGCATGGGAAAATATGAAAATCGTTCTAAATTCCTTTTTTGACTTTAAAACACCAAAATATGAGAAACGGTTATGGCAAGGCGATGACTATTATTCATTAGATCATTTATATGGGGCCGTAAAATTTTAAGCGAGTCGAAGTCCCTTACCCAATTTCATGCAGATGTCGTGGACTATAGCACACGATTATATGGAAATCGTCCTGAATTACTATGTTTGGCCCTAAAATACCAAACAATGAGGAATGGTCAAGCCAAATCGATGACTATTATTCAATAGATCATTTTTTATGGTCCCACAAAATTTTAGGCGATTCAGAGCTGGTAGCCTGAATTCATGCAGATGGCATGGACTATAGCATACGAAAATATGGAAATCGTCTTGAATTCGTGTGTTTTGGCCTTAAAATGCCAAAACACTAGGAACAGTCATGCCGAAGCGATGACTATTGTTCATTAGGTCATTTTTGATGAGCGCGCAAAAATGTTATGCTATTCGGAGCCGGTCAACCGAATTCATGCAGAGGGCGTAGACTATAGCATGAGAAAATATGAAAATCGTTTTGAATTCCTTTTTTGGCTCTAAAACACCAAAGAATACGGAATGGTTGTGGCAAAGCGATGACTATTGTTCATTAGATCATTTATACGGGGCCGTAAAATGTTAGGCGATTCGGAGTCCCTTACCCGATTACATGTAGATGGCGTGGACTATAGCACACGATTATATGGAAATCGTCCTGATTAACTATTTTTGGCCATACAATACCAAAACACGAGGAACGGTCATGCCAAAGTGATGACTATTATTCAATAGATCATTTTTATGGGCCCACAAAATTTTAGGTAATTCACAGATGGTAGCCCGAATTCGTTCAGATGGCGTAGACTATAGCACATGCAAATATGTAAATCGTCTTGAATTCCTATTGTTCGGAACTGAAATTAATGAGGACGGTCATGCAGAAGTGATGACTATTATTCATTAAGTCATTTTTGATGGGCCCGTGAATTTTTAGGTGATTCGAAACCGGTCGCCCGAATTCATCAAGATGTCGTGGACTATAGCCAAGAAAATATGAAAATCGTCCTAAATTCCAATGTTTTGACCCTAAAACACCACGAAAAAATGGAAGGTCTTGCCGAAGCGATAACTATTATTCATTAGGCCTTTTTTATGGGGCCACAAAATTTTAGGCAATTCGGAGATGATCACCCCAATGCATGCAGGTGACGTAGACTATAGCACATAAAAATATGCAAATCATCTTGAATTCCTGTGTTTTGGTCTTAAAACGCCAAAACACTAGGAACGGTCATGCTAAAGCGATGACTATTGTTCATTAGGTCATGTTTGATGAGCGCGCAAAATTTTAGGCGATTCGAAGCCGGTCAACCGAATTCATGCAGATGGCATAGACTATAGCACTCGAAAATATGAAATCGTCCCGAATTCCTTTTATTTGGCTCTAAAACACCAAAAAATGAGGAACGGTTATGGAAAAGCGATGACGATTGTTCATTAGATTATTATTCATGGGGCCACAAAATTTTAGGCGATTGAGAGTCGCTCTCCCGATTTCATGCAGATGGCGTGGACTATAGCATACGAATCTATAGAAACCTTCCTGAATTCCATTGTTTGGCCCTAACATACCAAACAATGAGGAACTGCCATGCCAAAGCGATGACTATTATTCAATAGATCATTTTTTATGGTCCTAAAAAATTTAGGCGATTCGGAGATGGTAGCCTGAATTTATGCAGATGGCGTGGACTATAGCACACGAAAATATGGAAATCGTCTTGAATTCCTGTGTTTTGGCCTTAAAATGGCAAAAACTAGGAATGGTCATGCCGAAGCGATGACTATTTTTCATTAGGTCATTTTTTATGAGCGTGCAAAAATGTTAGGCTATTCGGAGACGGTCAACCGAATTCATGCAGATGGCGTAGACTATAGCATGGGAAAATATGAAAATCGTTCTGAATTCCTTTTTTGGCTCTAAAACACCAAAAAATGAGGAACAGTTATGGCAAAGCGGTGACTATTGTTCATTAGATCATTTATATGGGGCCGTAAAATTTTAAGCGATTAGAAGTCCCTTACCCGATTTCATGCAGATGTCGTGGACTATAGCACAAGATTATCTGGAAATCATCCTGAATTACTATTTTTAGCCCTAAAATACCAAAAAATGAGGAATGGTCATGCCAAATCGATGACTATTATTCAATAGATCATTGTTTATGGTCCCCCAAAATTATAGGTGATTCGGAGCTGGTAGCCTACATTTATGCAGATGGCATGGACTATAGTACACAAAAATATGGAAATCATCTTTAAATTCCTATGTTTTGGCCTTAAACGCCAAAACACTAGGAGCGGTCATGCCGAAGCGATGACTATTGCTAATTAGGTCATTTTTGATAAGCGCGCAAAAATGTTAGGCTATTCGGAGCCGGTCAACCGAATTCATGCAGATGGCGTAGACTATAGCATGAGAAAATATGAAAATTGTTCTGAATTCCTTTTTTGGCTCTAAAAACCCAAACAATAAGGAACAGTTGCGGCAAAACGATGACTATTGTTCATTAGATCATTTATACGGGGCCGTAAAATGTTAGGCGATTCGGAGTCCCTCACCCGATTTCATGCAGATGGCGTGGACTATAGAACACGATTATATGGAAATCGTCCTGATTTACTGTTTTTGGCCATAAAATACCAAAACACGAGGAACGGTCATGCCAAAGCGATGACTATTATTCAATAGATCATTTTTATGGCCCACAAAACTTTAGGCAATTCACACATAGTAGCCCGAATTCGTTCAGATGGCGTGGACTATAGCACGCGAAAATATTTAAATCGTCTTGAATTCCTGTTGTTCGGAACTGAAATACTAAAAAATGAGGACGTCATGCAGAAGTGATTACTATTGTTGATTAAGTCATTTTTGATTGGCCCCTGAATTGTTAGACGATTCGAAACCGGTCGCCCGATTTCATCAAGATGTCGTGGACTATAGCCATGAAAATATGAAAATCGCCCTAAATTCCTATTTTTTGACTCTAAAACACCACGAAACAATGGAAGGTCATGCCGAAGCGATGACTATAATTCATTAGGCCTTTTTTATGGGGCCGCAAAATTTTAGGCGATTCGGAGCCGATCGTCCCAATGTATGCAGATGACGTGGACTATAGCACATAAAAGTATGCAAATCATCTTGAATTCCTGTGTTTTGGTCTTAAAATGCCAAAAAACTAGGAACGGTCATGCCGGAGCGATGACTATTGTTCATTAGGTCATGCTTGATGAGTGTGCAAAAGTTTAGGCGATTCGAAGCAGGTCAACCGAATTCATGCAGATGGCGTAGACTATAACACTCGAAAATATGAAAATCGTCCGGAATTCCTTTTATTTGGATCTAAAACACCAAAACATGAGGAATGGTTATGGAAAAGCGATGACAATTGTTCATTAGATCATTATTTATGGGGCCACAAAATTGTAGGCGATTCAGAGTCGCTCACCCGATTTCATGCAGATGGCGTGGACTATAGCACATGAATCTTTAGAAATCGTCCTGAATTCCTTTGTTTGGCCCTAAAATACTAAACAATGAGGAACGGTCATGCCAAAGCGATGACTATTATTCAATAGATCATTTTTTATGGTCCCAAAAATGTTTAGGCGATTCGGAGCTGGTACCCAAAATTTATGCAGATGGCGTGGACTGGAGCACACGAAAATATGGAAATCGTCTTGAATTCCTGTGTTTTGGCCTTAAAACACCAAAACACTAGGAACGGTCATGCCGAAGCGATGACTATTGTTCATTAGGTTATTTTTTATGAGTGTGCAAAAATGTTAGGCTAGTCGGAGCCGGTAAATCGGATTCATGGAGATGACGTAGACTATAGCATGAAAAAATATGAAAATCGTTCTGAATTCCTTTTTTGGCTCTAAAATACCAAAAAATGAGGAACGGTTGTGGAAAAACGGTGACTATTGTTCATTAGATCATTTATATGGGGCCGTAAAATGTTATGCGATTTGGAGTCCCTCACCCGATTTCATGCAGATGGCGTGGACTATAGCATGTGATTATATGGAAATCGTCCTGCATTACTGTTTTTGGCCCTAAAATAACAAAATATGAGGAATGGTCCTGCCAAAGCGATGACTATTATTCAATAGATCATTTTTTTGGGCCCACATAATTATAGGCAATTCACAGATGGTAGCCCAAATTCGTTCAGATAGCATGGACTATAGCACACGAAAATATGTAAATCGTCTTGAATTCCTGTTGTTCAGAACTGAAATACTAAAAAATGAGGACGGTCATGCAGAAGTGATGAAGATCGTTCATTAAGTCATTTTGGATGGGCCCGTGAATTTTTAGGCGATTCGAAACCGGTCGCCCGAATGCATCAAGATGTTGTGGACTATAGCCATGAAAATATGATAATCGTCCTAAATTCCTATTTTTTGACCCTAAAACACCACGAAACAATGGAAGGTCATGCCGAAGTGATGACTATTATTCATTAGGCCTTTTTTATGGGGCCGCAAAATTTTAGGCGATTCGAAGCTGGTAGCATGGGAAAATATGAAAATCGTTCTGAATTCCTTTTTTGGCTCTAAAACACCAAAAAATGAGGAACGATTATGGAAAAACGATGACTATTGTTCATTAGCCGATTTCATGCAGATGTCGTGGAATTATATGAAAATCATCCTAAATTACTGGTTTTGGCCCTAAAATACCAAAAAATGAGGAATGGTCATGCCAAATTGATGACTATTAATCAATAGATCATTTTTTATGGTCCCACAAAATTTTAAGCGATTCAGAGCTGGTAGCCTGAATTCATGCAGATGGCGTGGACTATAGCACAAGAAAATATAGATATCATCTTGAATTCCTGTGTTTTGGCCTTAAAATTCCAAAACACTAGGAACGATCATGCCGAAGCGATGACTATTGTTCATTAGGCCATTTTTTATGGTCCCAAAAACGTTTAGGCGATTCGGAGCTGGTAGCCTGAATTTATGCAGATGGCGTGAACTATAGCACACGAAAATATGGAAATCGTTTTGAATTCCTGTGTTTTGGCCTTAAAACGCCAAAACAGTAGGAACGGTCATGCCGAAGCGATGACTATTGTTCATTAGGTCATTTTTTATGAGTGTACAAAAATGTTAGGCTATTTGGAGACGGTCAATCGAATTCATGCAGATGGCGTAGACTATAGCATGGGAAACTATGAAAATCGTTCTGAATTCCTTTTTTGGCTCTAAAGCACCAAAAAATGAGGAACAGTTGTGGCAAAGCGATGACTATTGTTCATTAGATCATTTATATGGGGCCGTAAAATGTTAGGCGATTTGGAGTCCCTTACCCGATTTCATGCAGATGGCGTGGACTATAGCACATAATTATATGGAAATCGTCCTACATTACTGTTTTTGGCCTAAAATAACAAAAAACGAGGAATGGTCCTACCAAAGAGATGACTATTATTCAATAGATCATTTTTATGGGCCTACAAAATTTAGGCAATTCACAGATGGTAGCCCGAATTCGTTCAGATGGCATGGACTGTAGCACATGAAAATATGTAAATCGTCTTGAATTCTTGTTGTTCGGAACTGAAATACTAAAAAATGAGGACGGTCATGCAGAAGTGATGACTATTGTTCATTAAGTCGCTTTTGATGGGCCCATAAATGTTTAGGCGATTCGAAATCGGTCGCCCGAATTCATTAAGATGTCGTGGACTATAGCCATGAAAATATGAAAATCGTCCTAAATTCCTATTGTTTGACCCTAAAACACCACGAAACAATGGAAGGTCATGCCAAAGCAATGACTATTATTCATTAGGCCTTTTGTTATGGGGCCGCAAAATTTTAGGCGATTCAGAGCTGATCGCCCCAATGCATGCACATGACATGAACTATAGCACATACAAAATATGCAAATCATCTTGAATTCCTGTGTTTTGGTCTTAAAATGCCAAAACACTTGGAACGGTCATTCCGAAGCGATGACTATTGTTCATTAGGTCATGTTTGATGAGCGCACAAAATGTTAGGCGATTTGGAGTCGGTCAACCGAATTCATGCAGATGGCATAGACTATAGCACGCGAAAATATAAAAATCGTCCTGAATTCCTTTTATTTGGTTCTAAAATACCAAACAATGTGGAACGGTTATGGCAAAGCAATGGCTAATACTCAGTAGATTATTTTTTACGGGGCCACAAAATTTTAATCAATTCGGAGTCACTCACCCTATTTCAAGCGGATGGCGTGGACTATAGCACATTAATATATGGGAATCGTCTTGTATTCCTATTTTTTGGTCCTAAAATACCAAAAAACAAGGAACGGTCATGCCAAAGGGATGACTATTATTCAAAAGATCCTTTTTTATGGACCCACAAAATTTTAGGCGATTCGCAGCTGGTAGCCCGAATTCATACAGATGGCGTGGACTATAGCACGCAAAAATATAAAAATCATCTTGAATTCCTCCTATTTGGAACTAAAATACCAAACAATTGGGAATGGTCATGCTGAAGTGATGACTATTGTTCATTAGGTCATTTGTTATTGGCCCGTAAATGTTTAGGCCATTCGGAACCATTTGCCCGAATTCATGCAGATGTCGTGGACTATGGCCATGAAAATATGAAAATCATCCTAAATTCTTATTCTTTGGCCCTAAAACACCACAAAATGATGAAAGGTCATGCCGAAGCAATGAATATTATTCATTAGGTCTTTGTTTATGGGGCCGCAAAAGTTTAAGCGATTCGGAGCCGATCGCCCCAATTCATGCAGATGGCGTGGACTATAACGCATAGAAATATGCAAATCATCTTGAATTCCCGTGTTTTGGTCTTAAAATGCCAAAACACTAGGAACGATCATGCAGAAGCGATGACTATTGTTCATTGGGTCATTTTTGATGAGCGCTCAAAATGTTAGGCTATTCGGGGCCGGTCAACCAAATTCATGCAGATGGCGTAGACTATAGCATGGGAAAATATGAAAATCGTTCTAAATTCCTTTTTGGCTCTAAAACACCAAACAATGAGGAACGGTTACGGCAAAGCGATGACTATTGTTCATTAGATCATTTATATGGGGCCGCAAGATTTTAGGCGATTCGGAGTCCCTCACCCGATTTCATGCAGATGGCGTGGACTATAGCACACGATTATATGAAAATCGTCCTAAATTACTGTTTTTGGCCATAAAACAACAAAACACGAGGAAAGGTCATGCCAAAGCGATGACTATTATTCAATAGATCATTTTTATGGGCCCACAAAATTTTAGGCAATTCGCAGCTGGTAGCCCGAATTCATGCAGATGGCGTGGACTGTAGCACATGAAAATATGTAAATCTTCTTGAATTCCTGTTGCTTGGAACTGAAATACTAAAGAATGAGGACGGTCATGCAGAAATGATGACTACTGTTCATTAAGTCATTTTTGATGGGCCCGTAAATATTTAGGCGTTTCGAAATCGGTCGCCCGAATTCATCCAGATGTCGTGGACTATATCCATGAAAATTTGAAAATCCTCCTAAATTCCTATTTTTTGACCCTAAAACACCACAAAATAATGAAAGGTCATGCCGAAGTAATGACTATTATTCATTAGGTATTTTTTATAGGGCCGCAAAATTTTAGACGATTTAGAGCCGATCGCCCCAATTCATTCAGATGGCGTAGACTATAGCACACGAAAATATGCAAATCATCCTAAATTCCTGTGTTTTGGCCTTAAAACGCCCAAACACTAGGAACAGTCATGCCGAAGCAATGACTATTGTTCATTATGTCATTATTTATGAGCGCGTAAAATTTTAGGCGATTCGAAGCCGGTCAACCGAATTCATGCAGATGGCATAGACTATAGCACTCGAAAATATGAAAATCGTACCAAATTCCTTTTATTTGGCTCTAAAATACCAAAAAACGAGGAACGGTCATGCCAAAGCGATGTCTATTATTCAATAGATAATTGTTATGGTCCCACAAAATTTTAGGCGATTTGAAGCTGGTAGCCTGAATTCATGCAGATGACGTGGACTATAGCACACGAAAATATGGAAATCGTCTTGAATTCCTGTGTTTTGTCTTTAAAACGCCAAAACACTAGAAACGGTCATGCCGAAGCGATAACTATTGTTCATTAGGTCATTTGTTATTGGCCCATAAAATTTTCAGCAATTCGAAGTCGGTCGCCCGAATTCATGCACATGGTGTGGACTATAGCACGCGAAAATATGCAAATAATCCTGAATTCCTATGTTTTGGCCTTAAAATGCCAAAACACTAGGAACGGTCATGCTGAAGCGATGACTATTATTCATTAGGCCATATTTTATTAGGTCACAAACTTTTAGGCGATTCCGAGCCGATCGCCCCAATTCTTCATATGGTGTGGACTAAAGCACATGAAAATATGCAAATCATCCAGAATTCCTGTTTTTGTTCTTAAAACACCAAAACACTAGGAATGGTCATGCCGAAGTGATGACTATTGATCATTATATTATATTTTACGGGACCATAAAGCTTTAGGCGATTCGAAGCCGGTCGCCCAAATTCATGCAGATGGCGCGGATTATAACACACGAAAATAGGGAAATCATCAAGAATTTATGTTTTTTGGCCCTAAAACACCAAAAAATGAGGAACGATCATGCCGGAGCGATGATTGTTGTTCAATAGAAAAGTTTTGAGGAGCCCGCAAAATTTTATGAGATTCGGAGTCGGTCACCCGTATTCATGCAGTTGGCGTGGACTATAACATACGAAAATATGGAAACCATTCTGAATTCTTATTTTTTGGCCTTAAAACGCCAAAAATGAGGAATGATCATGCCAAAGCGATGACTATTATTCATTAGGTCATTTTTTACGGGCCCGCAAATGTTTATGTGATATAGATCTGGTCACCGTAATTCATGCACGTGGCATGGACTATAGCACCAAAAAATAAGAAAACCGCCATAAATTCCTTTTTTTCTCCCAAAAATACCAAAAGAGAGAAACGGTCATGCTGAAGCAATGACTATTATTCATTAGATCATTTTTATGGGCCAAGAAAATTTTAAGCGATTCGGAGCCGGTCGCCAGTATTCATGCAGATGGTGTGGAGCACACGAAAATGTGGAAATCATCTTGAATTCCTATCTTTTGGCCCTAAAACACCAAAAAAGGAGGAACCGTCATGCCGAAGTTATAACTATTGTTCATTAGGTCATTTTCGATGGGCCTATAAAATTTTAGGCGATTCAGAACCGATCGTCCAAATTCATGCAGATGTCGTAGACTATAGCCCATGAAAATATGAAAATAGTCCTTAATTCCTATTATTTGGCCCTACAACAACAAAAAATGAGGAGCGTTTATTGCAAAGTAATGACTATTATTTATTAGGTCATTATTTATGGTCCAGGCAAAATTTTAGGCGATTCGTAGCCGGTCGCTTGAATTTATGTAGATGGCGTGGAATATAGCACACGAAAATATGGAAATCATACTGAATTCTTGGTTATTGGCACTAAAACGCCAAAAAATAACGAATGGTCATGCCGAAGAGATAACTATTGTTCATAAGGTTGTTTTTGATGGGCGCGCAACTTTTTAGGCGATTCAGAGTCAGTCGCCCGTATTCAATCAGATGGTGTGGACTATAGCACATGAAAATTTTGAATTCCTCTTGTATTCTTATTATTTTGCCCTAATAGGCCAAAAAATGAGGAACGATCAAGCCGACGAGATGACTATTGTTCGTTAGGTCATTTTTATGCGCCCATAAAATTTTATGCGATTCGGAGCCGGTCGCACGAATTCATGCAGATGGAGGTGGATAATAGTACACGAAAATATGGAAATCATTCTGAATTCTTGGTTTTTGGCCCTAAAAGCCAAAAATCAAGGCATGGTCATGCTGAAGCGACTATTGTTCATTAGGTTGTTTTTTATGGGCCCGTAAAATGTTAGGCGATTCGGAGCCACTCTCCCATACTCAATCAGATGGTGTGAATTGTAGCACACGAAAATACAGAAATCGTCCTGAATTCCTATGTTTGGCCCTAATACGTCAAAAGCTTTGCCGAAGCGATGACTATTTTTCATCAGGTCGTTTCTTATGGGCCAGAAAAATTTTATACAATTCGGATCCGGTTGCCTGAATTCATACATATAGCGTGGATTATTCCACACAAAAATTTGGAAATCGTCTTGAATTCCTATTTTGACCCTAAAATACCAAGAAATGAGGCACGATCATGCCGAAGCGATGACTATTGTTCATTATGTTATTTTTATGGGCACGCAAAATTTTAAGCGATTTGGAGCCGGTCTCCCGAATTCATGCAGATGTCGTGGACTTAGCACACGAAAAATAAGAAAAGCGTTCTAAATTTCTATTTTGTTCCCTAGAACACCAAAAACGAGGAATGCCCATGCCGAAGCGATGACTGTTTCTTCTTAGGTCATTTTTTATGGGCCCGCAAATTTTTAGGTGATACATATCTGGTCGCCCTAATTCATGTAGATAAAATTATCACGACCAAAAATCCAACTAGTCGTGATGGCACATAACCCAACCCACTAGGTAAGTCAGTTAACCATTAACTAATTCCAATAACAATAAATAAAGCAATTAAGTAAAAAAATTATCTGAATCTTATACATTCCCCAAGAACTGGTAGTACAAATCATGAGCTTCTAAGAATAGAGTTTACAAAGCGGAAATGAAATAAATACATCGTCTGTTTGAAAAGTACATAAACAGAGTTTTATAGATCTAAGGCTACCACGAACAAGAGGTAGCTACAACCAGGACGCAGGTACATCTTCAATCCAGCTCCCATCGAACACAGCAACATCAACAACCAACATCTGCACGCAAGGTGCAGAAGTGTAGTATGAGTACCACCGACCCCATATACTCAATAAGTAACAAACCTAACCTTAGGTTGAAAGTAGTGATGAGCTAACAGAAAGGTCGGGTCCAACACCAATATTTCACAACAGTTCATAACAGTATAGTACAATAACAAAAGAAGAATCTCAGAAACAAAAGGCTCAGTTCATTCACAGTTCTAGAAGAATAGGCATTTCTTTTCAAGTATCTCAGTGAAAATCCAAATCTTTTACCGAAAAGCAAATAATCGAGTAAGTTTGAAAACTGTGATTTTTCCCAAAACTCCTTTCAACAAATAGTAAGATGTTTCATTTTCAGATAGCATGAGGAAGGTACTTCTCTATACCTACATGGCAAGATACAGGTAAAATCATAAACGTCCCCAAAACTAGGTAGCAGAAGGAAATGCACCTCTATGCATGTATCTCAAGTATGCATGTCAAATGCAATGCATCTCGATGATGAGCTCATGTACTCACACTCCCAGAGTACTCAATCCCACTATCTCGCATTCTCTCTCACTAGGCTCAACACACTCAAACACTCAGCGTTGTACCATACCCGCTGCGGCATACAACCCGATCCCTATTTATAGTCGACTGCGCTCACTGGGGGTGTGCACACTCCGGAGGGGCTCCTTTCAGCCCAAGCGTTATAATCCGTACAGACAACTCACGTGCCATAATATCAATATCTGGAATCGCACGAACAACTCACGTGACACCCGGACAACTGACATGCTATAATATCAACATCCTCACGAACAGGCCCCCCGACCTCACTCAGACATCAATCTCTCTAGTCTCACTCACGGGCTCACAATGTCATGAAACTAGCCTAATCACAATGATATGATGTATCAATAAATAACTGAGACTAATATATGATATAAATACATGATTATGATTGAGTACGAAATATCAATGAAATCAGTGAGATGACAGTAAGAAACGACCAATATGGGTCCAAACAATATGTGCATAATGCCTAAACTTGATATCTAGCATGATTGACAACTTAACTACTTTATCACATGGTGAAAACACAGATATCAACAAAGTAGGACCACTATACAATGCCATGGAAACAACGAAGTCCCAATTCACATGGTGCACGCCCACACGCCCATCACCTAGCATGTGCGTCACCTCAATACCAATCACATAACACGTATTTCAGGGTTTCATACCCCCAGTACTAAGATTAGAAGAGTTACTTACCTCTAACAAGCCAATTCCAACACCGAGCAAGCCAAGCGATGCTCCAAGTGCCATCCCACGTGTTCCGACCTCCGAACGGCTCAAAACTAACTAAAAATAACTCCAATACATCAAACAATGCTAAAGGAACCAATCCCGATTGAAAAAGATCAAATCTTAAATCAAAAGCCCAAAATCAGCCAAAAACCAAACTTGGGCCCGCACCTCGGAACCCAACAAAATTTACAGAATTCGATAACCCATTTAATTACGAGTCCAACCATACTAGTTTCACTCAACTCTGACTCCAATTCGATGTTCAAAACTGGAAAATTCATATTATGAAACTTTAGGCCAAACCCCCCAAATCTCTCTTTAAAATTCACAATCCAATTACCAAAAATGAAGGTAGATTCATGAAATATAACCAAAACTGAGTAGAGAACACTTACCCCAATCCTTACGATGAAAATTGCTTCAACAATCGCCTCCATCTGAGCTTCAAAATGTAAAAATGAAGCCAAAATCGCGAACCCTTGTATATAATATTCTGCCCAGCACTTCCACATTTGCGGACAATTCGTCGCACCTATAACCATCGCTTTTACGGAAAAACTTCGCAGCTGCGCTACCCGGCTTCCTCACCATTTCCTCTTCTGCGACTCCCTGCCCGCATTTGTGCAATTGCAGGTGCGAAAATCCCATCGCACCTGCGACCTCTACTGACACCCTCCAACTCCGCACTTGCGCTCGAGCTGCCGCACCTACGACATCGCATATGCGCCCGAATCTCTGCTTCTGCGGTCTTTCTCATCCAGCTCTTATCTCGCATATGCGACGCCTTTGTCGCTTCTGTGGCCATCGCACCTATGCAAACTAACCGCGGGTGCGATCATACCAGAACCAACAGCCTTCAACTTTGCACATGAAGTGAAAATGATCCGAACCTCGTCCAAAACTCATCCGGGCCACTCGGGACCCCGTCCGAATATACTAACAAGTCTAATAACATAACACAGACCTACTCGAGGCCTCAAAGCACGCATAACAACATCGAAACGTTGAATCATATCTCAAATCTAAATCTATGAACTTTGAAACTTCAACTTCCACAATCGATGCCGAAACCTATCGAATTACGTCCGATTGACCTCAAATTTTGCACACATGTCCCATTTCACATTACGGACCTATTCCAATATTCAGAATCGAATTCAGAACCCAATATCAAAAAGTTAACCCCCCCCGGTCAAACTTCGCAAAAATTTAACTTTTGCCATTTCAAGCCAAATTTCACTACGGACCTTCAAATCACAATCCAAACGCGCTCTTAAGTTCAAATAACCCAAAGAGCTAACGGAACCATCAAAACTCCATTGCGGGTTCAAATTTACAAAAAGTCAAATTTGGTCAACTCTCCCAATTTAAAGCTTCGACAATGAAATCCATTCATCCAATTCAATTCCGAATAACCTGAAAATCAAAACCGACGATTCACATAAGTCATAATGCATCATACGGAGCGACTCATGCCCGTAAACTACTGAGCGAAGTGCAAATGTTCAAAACGACTTGTTGGGTCGTTACATCCTCCCCCACTTAAACATACGTTCGTCCTCGAACGTGCCATGAGTTGTTTCCAAGCCACCACATAACAATTCCATCTTACCACGCACGTAATCGGGGGTGACCTCATGTCACCCTATCCTATATAGGCCTAATAACACCACATAACTAAAATTTCTTAATTCAGCCTGGCCCACAAGCCTTAGAATCCAATTTCCAACATCCGAAAATTCCTATAAGATCTGAAGCCCGCAACCTACACACTGTATAAATCTGAACAAGTTGTGCCAAAAGCTGTAACCATAAC
This sequence comes from Nicotiana otophora, assembly GCA_000715115.1. Classification (NCBI taxonomy): domain Eukaryota; kingdom Viridiplantae; phylum Streptophyta; class Magnoliopsida; order Solanales; family Solanaceae; genus Nicotiana; species Nicotiana otophora. The sequence continues at coordinate 46,555 of AWOL01S0005601.1, read as the reverse complement.
TCAAATACTCAAAACTCAAATACCACATAGCTCAAATGCTCGAAGCAATGATTTCTAATCACAGTAGCTGCTCAAAATAACCCAATGCTGTTAATAAACCTCGTATCAAACAAGACTCCATTCAAAAACCTTCGTACACTGCCAATGATGAAAGAAACATGAAGAACTCATAACCATTCATCAGATCAATAAGTCATGGTACTCCGTCTCCTTGGACAAGAACCATAGCAAATTTCTAAGCCGACTTTCGATATTATCCTTCCAACCATGCTGTAATCAATTCCGATAGTATCCATTCTAGGTCTGAAGACTTCATCTTATCAAATAGCAGCTACTCTACTGACATGCCACACCAATACTATCTAAAGCCACAACCTGTGTAAGCCGTGCACCAATAAGCAACATTCCAAATGTACTCAATCATAGAAAAATGACTCAGACAAGAGAACCGTCCCGCAAGCTCGACGGTTACCACCCCAACGCAATGCTAAGAGACCATTACACACAGTAGAACCATAACACATGAATCTAATATAAGGGATCATATCTTAACATAACTTTGCTGCAATGCGTGACCCCATCCAAACACTGATCCATATGGAATACCTCAGCCACCGCGCTCAAAATAAATAACCACGTGCAATCCGACATCAAGTAATCAAAGTGCACTACCATAACCATGGAGAAGCAAATGACACAATGCCACACAAACCCGAAAGAACATAACCAATGCGCAATCAATCATGCATCACCCAAATACCCATCTCGGGCAAATTCCACCATAAGGCCCCAATAGAACTGCACCGGCGTGCTTATAACCAACGAATCACAACTCCTCGTAGGATAGAAGAGTAACTCATGGATCATTTTAGGACACGAATAATCTCAACAACAACCGAATGACACATCCCTCAACAATAGCATTATGGAGCCAACCAATCCAACTCGGTGTAGAATACACATCCTACTTGGGACCACCAATGGACCCCCAAATCAACTTCGGGCACCCACAAATAGATAAATAAACCTCTGAAAGCCTACAATTGACTGAATCATAACACATACAATCATCTAGCTAGCTTCGGCCACGACTTCACAGTCCACAACTATGAAACAGTCTGCTCCTGAGAACTCCCAGTCTCCAAATCCATAGAACACATGAATCACCATATCTGATCCCAACTCCACTGCCAGAATGTCTAACTCATCTCTCATACACGATCATCCCACGAGGAATACTTCTAAAATTCTTCCGGGCCATATAGAAAATTTGAATATCAGTAATCGATCAACCAAGAGAGTGTCGCAGTACAAGTGAAGTATCTATAAATCAAAACGCATTGCCCCTTCTGAAATGTATACTCTCATCAGGCCTTACCGATTAGTAATATCATTTGCCTTGTCATCTGAAACTGTCCATGCTGCCTACGAATTTATTTCCTTCCCTTCAAAACTGAATTGTGACCTTGCACATGCAAATCTCAATCCCACGCAATACACCGCGTCTACCATGCCATCCTACGAAGAGTACAAAAATCTCATAATTAACTCTGAGTCACAAGCAGAATACATACCCGATCAGTCAGAAACGTTCTATGTGATCTCATCCCGGAGAAAATTCCAATACGCAACATATTCCTCACGCTGGTAGGAAATATACCCCTCGAACAATGGTAAAAACCATTGAGAACTCTTCGAAACCCTCTTGCACACAACCAAGCTATCAGAACCGAATCTCTCTAACTCAACCCAGCAACGCAGGTCGCCAAAAGCCAAGAGCATTGCCATGAAACACCTGTGGAGGCTAGCCACATCATAAGTACCCAAAGAACCATTATACCCCTTACTGTGCTGATCCAACCTACCACCACACTGTCCTATTTCTCCAAGTTCCTTCCAAATTGCATTCAAATTGATACTTCTCCTTGATGGAACACCACGATCCTTAACCAAAATTCACCACACAAGAGACCCTAGTATAAAACCACAACGCCCTAAGGCCCATAAGCCGCTGACTTCCCTCTTAAGCACCACAACCACGATACCCACTCTAAAGAGACCTAATGTGAACATAAAACTGCTTCATTTACCTTCTTGATGCTGAAATGCATAATCCACACTGGTATAAAAATGCCATAAGTCTCGACACCATCCAATTTAACTCTCAGTTTCTAGCCATATATAATTCTAGAAAATTTCAAATCGCTACATATAAATCTTGAATCTATTAGAACCATTCCCGAGAGTCATCCACTCTACTCAAATCTCAATTAAACCGACCAAACGGACCGAACGACATGTGCCCTATTAGCACAACAACACCCAACGAAGTAACACTGCCTTAATATCGCCGATTGAATTCATACTATGTGTACACTACATCCTTCGCGAATAACCACTCAATTATTTTATGATTCCCATGATTTTCATATACTCCTAAAGTGTCATAACCCGCATCCAAAAATTTCCTTACTCGAGTTATTCTCGAACTCAACCTCTGCAAGTCATAACTAATCCACACGTATGTCTCAGACCAAAATTAAAATTTAACACATAACCATGAAATCAATTTTCAATAGCAAGCTCCCCCACTTAGCTCATAGCCATTAATTAAAACACTCTATAACTCACAATACACATACTCTATTACTGTTATAATACTGTAGTCAGTACAACAAAAATTCTTCTCAAGCTCATACAACGCCAACCATAAAGATACCTCAATCGTCCGTTAAGCTCGTATTCATTCTCTTAACACTCAGGTCAACTTCCTCAACCAGATTCAAATTCAAATCCCAACACATACGCCCCGTCGGCAGAAAAGAAACTCCCTACTCATATCATAAGGAATACACCTACGTAGATTACTCCACAGGGGATAACCCACTTGCTTAACCTTAAATTGGTATCTTGCTAAACCCTTTCGCAGTTGCAATTACTATGAAATCACTTAATCTTTCTGAGTCCAACTCATTAACCAGACATGAGAATTTAATTTGGCACAAAATTTAACAACGTGAAAGATCCTTCAAAATATTAATACTCAAGATTGTACGTCACATCAAAATGAAAATCAAGCACCCAATGGCCTTTCCTTTACATTTCAAAGAAATCCTTCTCGTCTTATTCAAACAATCTGAACACATCTCGCAGTCACATCACACTCACTACATAGTCATTCCACCTCTCATCGAGCGACAAATTCCACTCGTAGGAACATTACTGGACATATGATTCCAATTATACATGTTACTACTAAAGCTACCAAGCTCAAGCTGCGGTCTAACCATGGACTCAAGTCCTCCAGACTGGTCCTTCACCAAAACACATAATACACATCTCGAACCTCGTTCATAGAATAACAAGCCGCCGGAGCACAACCGATACCGAGCGCTCATATGCGCATACGAATGCGTGGAAGGAATTCAAAGAGTTATGCTTCAAGCTGAATCAATGCCGCACGATAAGGAAAGAAATATGGAAAGTATATCCTAAATGTCCTGTAGCCTCTCGAAGATAGGTATGGACATCATCATACCGATCCGCAAGACTCTACTAGACACTTGCTCATCACTTGTAGAACCTATGAAACTAGAGCTCTGATACCACCTTGTCACAACCCAAAATCCAACTAGTCGTGATGGCACCTAACCCAACCCGCTAGGTAAGCCAGTTAACCACTAACCAATTCCAATAACAATAAATAAAGCAATTAAGTAAAGAAATTATATGAATCTTATACATTCTCCAAGAACTGGTAGTACAAATCATGAGCTTCTAAGAATAGAGTTTACCAAGCGAAAATGAAATATATACATCGTCTGTTTGAAAAGTACATAAACAGAGTTTTTATAGATCTAAGGCTGCCACGAATAAGAGGCAACTACAATCGGGACGCAAGTACATCTTCAATCCAGCTCCCATCGAGCACAACAACATCAGTAGCCAACATCTGCACGCAAGGTGCAGAAATATAGTATGAGTACAACCGATCCTATGTACTTAATAAGTAACAAACCTAACCTTAGGTTGAAAGTAGTAACGAGCTAACAGAAAGGTCGGGTCCAACACCAATATTCCATAACAGTTCATAACATCATAGTACAATAACAAAAGAAGAATTTTATAAATAAAAGGCTCAGTTCGTTCAACGTTCCAAAAAAATAGGCATTTATGTTCAAGTATCTCAGTGAAAATCCGAATCTTTTACCGAAAAGCCAATATACGAGTAAGTTTGAAAATTGTGATTTTTCCCAAAACTCCTTTCAACAAATAGTAAGATGTTTCATTTTCAGATAGCATGAGGAAGGTACTTCTCTATGCCTACATGTCAAGATACAGGTAAAATCATAAATGTCCCCAAAACTGGGTAGCAGAAGGAAATGCACCTTTATGCATGTATCTCAAGTACGCATGTGAAATGCAATGCATCTCGATGATGAGCTCATGTACTCACACTCTCAAAGTACTCAATTTCACTATCTCGCATTCTCTCTCACTATGCTCAGCATACTCAAACACTCAGCGTTGTACCATACCCGCTGCGGCGTGCAGCCTGATCCCTATTTATAGTCGACTGCGCTCACTGGGGGTGTGCACACAATGAAGGGGCTCCTTTCAACCCAAGTGCTATAATCCACACAGACAACTCACGTGCTATAATATCAACATTCTCACAAATAGCCCCCCCCCCCCCCCCGCCCCGACTTACTAAGTCATCAATCTCTCCAGTCTCACTCACGAGTTCACAATGTCATGAAACTAGCCCGACCACAATGACATGATGTATCAATAAATAACTAAGACTGAGATATGATATAAATATATGATTATGACTGAGTACGAAATATCAATAAAATCGATGAGATGACATTAATAAACGACCACTATGGGTCCAAACAATATCGACATAATGCCTAAACATGATATCTAGCATGATTGACAACTTAACTACTTTATCACATGGTGAAAACACGGATATCAACAAAGTAGGACCACTATACAGTACCATGGAAATAACCGACTCCCAATTCACATGGTGCATGCCCATACACCCGTCACCTCAATACCAATCACATAACACATATTGTAGGTTTTCATACCCCCAGCACTAAGATTAGAAGCGTTACTTACCTCGAACAAGCCAATTTCAATACCGAGCAAGCCAAGCGATGCTCCAAGTGACATCCCGCGCGTTCCGACCTCTGAACGGCTTGAACCTAACCAAAAACAACTCTAATACATCAAACAATGCTAAAAGAACCAATCTCGATTGAAAAAGATCAAATATTGAATCAAAAGCACAAAATTAGCCAAAAGCCCAACCAGGGACCGCACCTCAGAACCCGACAACCCATTCAATTACGAGTCCAACCACACTAGTTTCATTCAACTCCGACTCCAATTCAATGTTCAAAACTCAAAAATTCATATTATGAAACTTTAGTCCAAAACCCCCAAATTTATCTTTAAACTTCACAATCCAATTACCAAAAACAAAGGTAGATTCATGAAATATAACCAAAACCGAGTAGAGAATATGAAAATCGTTTTGAATTCATGTTTTTTGGCCCTAAAATGCCAAAGAGAGGAACGATCTTGATGAAGCAATGACTATTGTTTATTAGGTCATTTTTATGGGCCCACAAAATATTAGGTGATTCAGAGCCGATCGCTCGAATTAATGCAGATGACGTGGAGTATAGCACATAAAATTATGAAAATCATCCTAAATTTCTATTTTTAGCCCTAAAATATAAAAAATGAGGAACGATCATGACGAAGTAATGGCTATTGTTCATTAGGTCATTTTTATGAGCCCACAAAACTTTAGGCAAAACGGAGCGGGTCGCCCGACTTCATGCAGGTGGTGTGGACTATAGCATACTAAAATATGGAAATCGTCCTGAATTTCTATTTTTTGGGCTAACGCATAAAAAACGAGTAACGGCCATGCTGAAGCGATAACTAACATTCATTAGGTTGATTTTATGTGCCCGCAAAAGTTTAGGCGACTCATATCAAGTCACACGAATTCATGCAGATGGCGTAGACTATATATATAACACGAAAATTTGGAAATCGTTCTGAATTCCTTTTTATTTTTGCCCTAACATGTCAAAAAACGAGGAATTATAATACCAAAGCGATGACTATTGTTCATTAGGTCATTTTTATGAGCCCGCAAAATTTTAGGCGATTCGGAGCTGGTCGCCCAAATTCATGCAAATGTCCGGGATAATAGAACAAACAATTATATGGAAATCGTCTTGAATTCCTACTTTGTCTATAAAATGCCAAAATATGAATAATGGTCATGCCGAAGCGATGATTATTGTTCATTAGTTTATTTTTATTGGCCCGCAAACTTTTATGCTATCGAATTCGTTCACCCGAATTCATGCAGATGACGTGGACTATAGAACACGAAAATTTGGAAATCGTCCTGAATTCATATTTTTTTGGTCCTAAAATGCTAGAAAATGAGGAACAGTCATGCTGAAGTGATGACTATTATTGATTTGGTCGTTTTTTATGGACCCGCAAAATTTTAGGCGATTCAGAGTCGGTCACCCGAATTCATGTAGATGACGTGGACTATAGCACATAAAAATACAAGGAACGGTCATGCCACAACGATGATTATTTTTCATTAGGTTATTTTTATTGGCCCACAAAAGTTTAGGCGATTCAAATCTACTCGCCCAAATTCATGCAGATGGCATGGACTGTACACGATAATTTGGAAATCGTCTTGAATTCCCTTTTTTGGCGTTGAAATGCCAAAACATAAAAAATGGTAAGGTCGAAGCGATGGTTATTGTTCACTAGGTTATTATTTATGGGTTTGCAAAATTTTATGATGTTCGGATCCAGTCACCCAAATTCATGCAGATGGCATTGATTATAACACAAAATATTTTTGAAACTCGCCTTGAATTCCTATTTTTTGCCCTAAAATGCCAAAGAATGAGGAACTGTCATGCCGAAGCGATGATTATTGTTCATTAGGTCATTTTTTATAGGCCGCAAAATTTTAGGCAATTCGTAACCGGTCGCCCGAATCTATGCAGATGGCGTGGACTATAGCAGATAAAAATATGGATATCGTCCTAAATTCTTTTTTAGGCCAAAAATGCCACAAACAAGGAACGATCATGGCGTAGCGATGACTATTGTTCATTCGGTCGTTTTTATGGTCCCATAAAATTTAAGGCAATTCAGAACTGGTTGCCCGAATTCATACAGATAGTGAACTATAGCACACAAAAATATGAAAATTGTTCTGAATTTCTACTTTTTAGCCCTAAAACGCCAAACACGAGGAACGGTCATGCTGAAGCGATGACAATTGTTCATTAGGTCATTTTTTATGGGCCCTCAATAGTTTAGGTGATTCGTAGTCAGTCGCCTGAATTCATGCAAACGACATGGACTATAGCACATGAAAAAATAGAAATCATCCTAAATTCCTATATTGTTTCCCTAAATTGCCAAAACACGAGAAATGATCACGCCGAATCGATGAATATTGTTCATTTGGTCATTTTTTATGGGCCTGCAAAATTTTAGTCGATTCAGATCTGGTCTCACGAATTCATGCCGATGACGTTGACAACACACGAAAATTTGAAAATCATCCTGAATTCCTATTTTTTATCCTAAAATGCCAAAACATAAGAAACAGTCATGCCGAAGCTGTAACGACCCGGCTGGACATTTTGAGAAAATTAGCCCCGAACCCCTATTTACTTTTCACTCTAATTCATTTTTTGGTTTTGTGACTTACTGGGAGGATTTGTTTTGGTTTCAGAGTGAAATGGGACTCATAGTCCCTAAAATAGAGGTTTAAATCATAGGAATTGACTGTAGTTCGAACTGTGTGAAGACGACTACGAAATGGAGTTTTGATGGTACCTATAGCTCTGTAGGGTAATTTTGGTATTAGAAGTGTGTTCGGATGTTGAATTGGATGTCCGTAGGTCATTTTAGCGCTAATTGGCGAAAGTTGGAAAAAGATGATTTTTGATAAGTTTGACCGGGAGTGGACTTTTTGATATCGAGGTCAGATTTCGATTCCGAAAGTTAGAGTAGGTCTTTAATGTCAATTATGACTTGTGTGAAAAATTTGAGGTCAATCGGACTTGATTTGATAGGTTTCGGCATAGGATGTAGAAGTTTGAAACCTTGAAGTTCATTAGGCTTGAATCGATGTGTAATTCATATTTTTAGTGTTGTTTGATGTGATTTAAAGGGTCGGATAAGTTTGTATGATATTTTAGGACTAGTTGGTATATTTGGTTGAGAAGGGGTGTGATGCGTATCTGGCCTATGTGAGAGATGTTAGTGTTGATACTCCTACTATCGAGTCAGTTCCAGTAGTTAGGGATTTTGCAGACGTATTTCCAGCAGATCTTCCACGCATGCCGCCTGACAGAGATATTGACATTAGCATCGATTTGTTACTGGGCACTCAGGCCATTTCTATCCCACCTTATTGTATAGCCCCAGCAGAGTTGAAGAAGTTAAAGGAACAATTGCACGAGTTGCTCGATAAAGGCTTCATTCGGCCTAGTGTGTCGCCATGGGGTGCTCCTGTCTTATTTGTGAAGAAGAATGATGGTTCTATGCGAATGGGTATTGATTATCGCCAGTTGAACAAGGTTACAGTGAAGAACATGTATCCCTTTCCATGTATTGATGACCTATTTGATCAGCTTCAGGGTGCCAGAGTGTTCTCTAAGATCGACTTGCGTTCAGGCTATCATCAGTTGAAGATTCGGGAGCCAGATATCCTGAAGACTGCTTTCAGGACTCGGTATGGACATTACGAGTTCCTTGTGATATCTTTTGGGCAGATCAATGCCCCAGCAGCATTCATGCACTTGATTGTGTTTATTGACGACATTATGGTGAGCAGCACCAGAGGACTGCGCTTCAGACCTTGAGGGAGAAGAAGTTGTATGCAAAATTTTTGAACTGTGAGTTGTGGCTAGATTCAGTGGCATTTTTGGGTCATGTAGTATCGAGTGAGGGGATCAAGGTAGACCCGAAGAAGATTGAAGTAGTGCAGAGTTGGCCCAGGCCGTTCTTAACTACGGAGATTCGGAGTTTTCTTGGCATGGAGGGGTATTACCGTCGATTTGTATAGGGTTTCTCATAGATTGACCCAGAAGGGTACTCCGTTCAGGTGGACCGAGGAGTGTGAGAAGAGCTTTCAAAAGCTCAAGACTGCTTTGACTATAACCCCAGTATTAGAGTTGCCTACAAGATCGGGATCCTACACAATGTATTGTGATGCGTCGCATATTGGTCTCGGCGCGGTGTTGATGCAGGACAGCAGGGTGATCGCCTACGCGTCTAGACAATTGAAGGTGCATGAGAAGAATTATCTTGTCCACGACCTCGAGTTAGCAGCTATTGTTCATGCCTTGAAGATCTGGCGGCACTATTTGTATAGTGTTCCTTATGAGGTTTTCACCGATCACCGGAGTCTACAACATCTGTTTAAACAGAAGGATCTTAACTTGCGGAAGCGGAGATGGTTGGAGTTGCTTAAGTATTATGACATCACCATTCTCTATCATCTCGGGAAGGCCAATATGGTGGCCGATTCCTTGAGTCGCAAGACAGAGAGTTTGGGCAGTTTAGCATATCTACTAGTAGCGGAGAGGCCTTTAGCCTTAGATGTCCAAGCCTTGGCCAACCAGTTTGTCAGATTGGATGTTTCCGAGCCGAGAAGAGTTTTGGCTTGTATGCTTTCTCAGTATTCTCTTTATGATCGTATCAGGGAGCGTCAATATGATGACCCCCATCTGCTTGTCCTTAAGAACACGGTTCAGTATGGTGATGCTAAGGAAGTCACTATTGTAGATGACGGTGTATTACGGATGCAGTGCAGGCTTTGTGTGCCTAATGTAGATGGTTTGCGTGAGTTGATCCTTCAGGAGGCTCACAGTTCGCGGTACTCCATTCATCATGTGCCACGAAGATGTATCAGGATTTGAGGCAGCACTATTGGTGGAGGCGGATGAAGAAGGACATAGTGGAATATGTAGCTCGTTGCCTAAATTGTCAGCATGTGAAGTATGAGCATCAACGACCGGGTGGATTGCTTCAGAAGATGGAAATTCCAGAGTGGAAATGGGAGCGGATCACTATGGATTTTGTTGTTGGGCTCCCACGGACTCAGAAGAAGTTTGATGCGGTTTGGGTGATTGTGGAGAGATTGATCAAGTCATCTCATTTCATTCATGTGGTTACTACTTACTCTTCGGAGCAGCTGGCTCAGGTTTACATCTGCGAGATTGGTAGGCTTCATGGCATACCGGTATCTATCATCTTTGACCGGGGTGCACAGTTTACATCACGGTTCTGGAGAGCCGTACAACATGAGTTGGGTACTCGCATGGAGTTGAGTCCAACATTTCACCCTTAGACGGACGGGCAATCCGAGTGCACTATTCAGATATTAGAGGATATGCTTCATGCGTGTGTGATTGATTTTGGGGGTACTTGGGATCCGTTCTTGCCACTTGCGGAGTTTGCCTACAACAACAGTTATCAGTCGAGTATTCAGATGGCACCGTATGAGGCTTTGTATGGTAGATGGTGCCGGTCTCCAGTGGGTTGGTTCGAGTCGGGTGAGGCTAGGCTATTGGGTACAGACTTGGTTCAGGATGCCTTGGAGAAGGTCAAATTGATTCAAGATCGACTTCGTGCAGACCAGTCCAGGAAGAAGAGTTATGTGGATCGGAAGGTTCGCGACGTTACACTCATGTTTGGGGAGCGGGTCATGCTCGGGTTTCGCCCATGAAGGGTGTTATGATGTTCGAAAAGAAGGGCAAGTTGAGCCCTAGGTATATCGGGCCTTTTGCGATTCTTGAGAGGGTTGGAGAAGTGGCTTATAGACTTCCACTGCCACCTAGTCTCTATGCAGTTCATCTAGTGTTCCATGTTTCCATGCTCCGAAAGTATCACGGCGATCCCTCTCATGTGTTAGACTTCAGCTCAGTCCAGTTGGATAATGATCTATATTATGTTGAGGAGCATGTGGCCATTTTGGACATGCAGGTTCGAAAGTTGAGGTCAAAGAACATTGCTTTAGTGAAATTTTAGTGGAGGGGTCATTCGGTCGAGGAGGCAACTTGGGAGACCGAGCATGATATGCGCAGCAGTTATCCTCATATTTTCACCACTTCAGGTATGTCTCTATACTCGTTCGAGGACATACCTAAAATGGGACACATAGTCCCTAAAATAGAGGTTTAAGTCATAGGAATTGACCGTAGTTCGAACTGTTTGAAGACGACTCCAAAATGGAGTTTGATGGTTCCTATAGCTCCGTAGGGTGAATTTGGTATTAGGAACGTGTTCGGATGTTGAATTGGAGGTCCGTAGGTCATTTTAGCGCTAATTGGCGAAAGTTGGAAAAAGGATGATTTTTGAGAAGTTTGACCAGGAGTGGACTTTTTGATATCGAGGTCGGATTCTGATTTCGAAAGTTGGAGTAGGTCCGTAATGTCAATTATGACTTGGGTGAACAACTTTAGGTCAATCGTACTTGATTTGATAGGTTTCGGCGTCGGATGTAGAAGTTTGAAACCTTAAAGTTCATTAGGCTTGAATCGATGTGTAATTCAAGTTTTTAGTGTTGTTTGATGTGATTTAAAGGGCCGAATAAGTTTGTGTGATGTTTTAGGACTAGTTGGTATATTTGGTTGAGGTCCCAGGGGCCTTGGGTGAGTTTTAGATGGTTAACAGATCATTTTTGGACTTAGAAGATTTTTGTTTCCCCGTTGATTTTCCCACCTAGATTATGTGTGTTTAAGGTGGAATGTGGGAGTTTGAGGCTAGGGATTTGGAGAGTGTAATTTGGGGATTTGAGGGGCGACTTGGTGTCAGATTTTGGTAATTTTGATATGGGTGAACTCGTGGTTGAATGGGTGTTCGTATTTTGTGACTTTTACCCGATTTCGAGACGTGGGCCCGAGTCGACATTTTGAGGCAATATTTTGATTCCTTGCTAAAGTTAGATTTATGATTTAGATTAGTTTCTTGTAATTGTATTCATGTTATGAAATTTCTCTTTGCTAGATTTGGGCCATTCAGAGTCAGAAAATCAAGGGAAAGGCATTCTTACCGATTGATTGAGCGACATTTGAGGTAAGTGGCTTGTCTAACCTTATGTGGGGAAAATCCCCTTAGGATTTGGTACTGTTGTAACAATTTGTGATATGTGAGCGTCGTGTACGCGAGGTGACGAGTGCGTACACGGGCTGATTATGGAAAATTAGGTTCTTGTTGATTTGTCATCTTTTAAAATACATTAACTGAGTTGCCTTCTTTTAAAATACATTAACTGAGTTGCCTTAGCATATGTAGTGATCATGTTTAGTCTAGCATCGCATGTCTACGTGCCTTAACTCTTACTTGCAATTTATGCAACATGCTTAGTTGAATTACCTGCTTTCCTTGATTTGAATTAAATCTTTAACTGTAAGATTCTTGCTGAAAATTTGTGTTTTCCTTCGATTACCTGCTGCATATTAACTTTGGGACTACGAGGCGGTTCCTCGGGAGATCCCCCCGTACTGCATATTTACTTTGGGACTACGAGGCATTTACTCGGGAGATCCCCCCTATACTGCATATTTACTTTGGGACTATGAGACAGTTCCTCGGGAGATCCCCATGTACTGCATCTTTACATTTGGGACTACGAGGCAGTACCCCGGGAGTGCCCCTGTTGTGTACCTCTATTTATTGTGCTGATATTTTCTGAAACTTCTTATTATTTAAATTCTCAATCATTTCAAAATATTATTATATTGTCTGCCTTACTTTTCTTTTAAACTAGTAGGGTCATGACCAGACCTCGTCACTACTCTACCGAGGTTAGGCTTGGCACTTACTGGGTACCGTTGTGGCGTACTTATACTACACTCTGCACATAACTTTATTCAGATCCAGGTTCTTTCCACCAGACCAGATACCAGTGAGTTGGACCGCACATGAAGACTTCAAGGTATATCTGCCAGCATCTGCAGACCTTGGAGTCCCTCTCTATCCCTATTATGTTGTTTCCATGATTCTCCTTAGACTTGATGTATAGAGGCACTTAGTATTTCTATTAGAAGCTTGTGACTTGTTTTCATCGGGTTTTGGGAGTTGTACTTATTGAATGGCAGTTTTATATTTGTATATCATGAGTTGAGATTGGAGTTCAGTTCATTATTTATTGATTCCGCGAATTTGTAGGCTTACCTAGTCTTAGAGACTAGGTACCATCACGACGTCCTACGGAGTGAAAAATGAGGTCGTGATAGAAGCGCTGGCTATTATTCATTAGGTCATTTTTTATGGACCCACAAAATTAGGCGATTCGAATCCGTTCGCCTGAATTCATGCAGATGGCGTAGACTATAGCATACGAAAATCTGGAAATCATCCTGAATTCCTATGTTTTGGCCTTAATACGCCAAGAAAGGAGGAACGGTGATGTCGAAGCGATGACTATTGTACATTAGGTCATTTTTATGGACCCAAAAACTTCTGGGTGATTCGGAGTTGCTCGCCCGAATTCATGCAGATGGCGTGTACTATAGTATACAAATATATTGAAATCGTCGTGAATTTCTATTTTTTGGCCCTAAAACGCCAAAAAGGAGGAACGGTCATGCCGAAGCGATGACTATTGTATATTAGGTCCTTTTTATGGGCCCGCAAAAGTTTAGGCGATTCTATGTCTGTCGCACGAATTTATGCAGATGGTGTGGATTGTAGCATGTGAAAATTTGGTAATCGTCTCGAAAATGCCAAAACATGAGTAACGATCATGCCGAAGTGATGAATATTATTCATTAGGTCGTTTTATAGGCCCGTAAAAGTTTAGGCATTCGGAGCCGGTCGCCCAAATTCATACAGATGGCGTGGACTATGCACACAAAAATTTGAAAATCGTCCTAAATTCTCTTTTGTGCCCTAAAACGCCAAAAATCGAGGAACAATCATGCCTAAGCGATGACTATTGTTCATTAGGTTATTTTTTATGGGCTCGCAAAATTTTAGGCGATTCGGATTCGGTTTTCTGAATTCATTCAGATGGCGTGGAGCACATGAAAACATGGAAATCGTCCCGAATTCCTATTTTTTTGTCCTAAAACACCAAAAAGGAGGAACAGTCATGATGAAGCGATGACTATAGTTCATTAGGTCATTTTTATGGGCCCGCAAAAGTTTAGGCGATTCGGAGCCGGTCGCCCGAATTTATGAAAATGGTATGGATTATAGTACATAAAAATTTGAAAATCGTCTTGAATTCCTGTTTTTTGCCCTAAAATGCCAAAATATGAGGAACGGTCATGCCAAAGCAATGCCTATTGTTTATTAGGTTATTTTTATGGGCCCGCAAAATTTTAGGCTATTCGGAGTCGGTCTCCCGAATTCATGTAGATGGCGCGGACTATAGCACACGAAAATATAAAAATCGTCCTGAATTACTATTGTTGGCCCTAAAATGCCAAAATAGAAAAATGGTCATGTCGAAGCAATAATTATTGTTCTTTAGGTTATTTTTTATGGATCCGAAAATTTTTAGGCAATTTAGAGCCGGCCACTTGAATTCATGCAGATGGAATAGACTATAGCACATGAAAATATGAAAATCGTCCTGAATTTATATTATTTTGGCCCTAAAACGCAAAAAACAATGAATGGCCATGCCGAAGGGATGACTATTATTCATTAGGGTCTATCCTGCCTATACTATGTGAGAGATTGAGTTCTTTTACAGTTACCAATTGTTGCACCTGTAATGTCTAACTTGTGACTCTCCTTTTTAAAGTGATTCTAGTTTGAGTCGGAGTCACGATTTTAGCTTTATGAGTTTTATTGGTTCTAGATTTTAGAACGACGACTTCAAGTGCTAGTAATTGAGTTCTAAACTTAATAGGCAGAATAGCCTAGTAGACTCTTGTACTTGTTTGCATAGTCATCTCGATCCCTGTACTCAATAGTTTATCAAGTGAAGACTCATACTTGTTCGAACTCTGTATAATAAACCCTTATGACTGTTGACTGAGACTATGTGTCATTCTAAAGTCTAGTTGGCTCTAGTGCGTGATTCACATGTCTTTAAGATGTGTGAGGCATATTAAATAAGTCATAACGGTAATATTTCGGCCCATTTAACTACCTTCTTCTCCATTGTTCATTCTCCATTGTTGAACAATAGAAGCTCTATTGGCCATTATCAAAATCTTATTTCCTTTTTCTCGCCTTATTTTTTCTCAGTCAAAATTTATTGGGGTGGATCTTTTCCTAAAGAGTTGTCACGTGGCCTTCCGTAAATAATAAGGGCTAATATGATCCATAGTATAACGATAGGGGCCTAAACAACCATATAGTGAAAAAAGGTAGGTTTGAACAATATTTGAAACTAAAAGGGTATATTTGGTCCTTTTTCGTTTTATTTTCCGGCAAGAATAAGTCCAAAAGTATTATCTCCGCCTCCTCTGATAGCAAAAAGAGATCTTCCCCATTGAATCCCTATCAAGAGTCCTTCCGTTCGCGTCTATTATAATGTTGATATTGAGATTGAATTAATTTATGTATGTTTCTTTGGTATATATATGTAGTGTAAAATAAAAAAACTACTATAGTTTATCCTTATTTTAAAGCAAATAAAAGGGATAATGCATAAAATCCTCCCCGACCTATAACCATATTAGCAACTACACACATTTTCTTTTCGAGTTTTTTATTACCCCCTTGAACAATTTTTAAGTAAAATTAGTTACCCCTTAAAAAGCTACAATCAGATATGTGCAAAGTGGTGAAATACACACGCCTAAAATGTGTATTTCTTACTTAAAAACTTTTTTTTTTTACCTTTTTCTCCTTCTTCCTTATTTTCCTATTTGCAGACCTTCATTGCCATATCCGTCCAAAAGGCAAAAGCCTTATCTGAGCTCAAACTCCAAAAGATTTACAATCTAGACGTCAGTAGCTTTTCTTTACATTATGGGTTTTTGTTAAGTATGAATTGTAAATTTAGTAACTTTGCTAATGGGACAACTAATGATTAAACCAAAAAATTTGAAGTCCTTCCACTCATGGTATCAACACATTTCGCTAGACATGGACTTCGTTATGTCTAACATAAAGTATTTCATACATCATTTTTTTTTCTTTTTCCTAATTTGTCAATCATTTTTTATTTTAATGGCCAGAACTTGTTAGACGCTAGATGTCCCTCCCGATCTCTGTTTTTATCACGACTTGCCATATACAACAAGATCTTTATTCTCCGGTGAATTGAGTTTTTGATGGGTTTTATATAATACTTATTGTCAGATCTGGCTAAAGAACAAAACTCCGATGAAGACCCTTGCTCCGGCGAAACTCTACTGTTGTTGACTGTTTTGACTGTTCGTAGGTTCTTCACTGAATCATGTTCGTTGCATCCTTTAGTTGTAGCTCTGTTTCTGTTATTAAACATATCTGCTTTTGATTTCTAGGTTGATCTTGCGTTGTATTGGATTTTTGCTCCAGCATTTCGCCGTTGAAACAATGTCGCCCTTGTTCGTGCGAGAAGAGGTTTAGAAGACGAAGGAGACTAATTAATTAGATGTAATTAATTGTGTAATGTCCAATCAAAAGATAATATTTGTACCTTTTAATCAATTTTAAAATTATTTTTTAACTTCCACTTGCCCTTAAGAGAGTGTGAACACTCTTTATGCCATGTCAGCACTTAGGGTGGTGTTTATTACACTTAAAATAGTTCGGGGGG
>AWOL01S0005601.1:4692-27778 GCA_000715115.1 Nicotiana otophora | reverse complement strand
GGGATAATAGGATTCCCGAAAAGAAAAGGTATGTAGTTGGTAATATGGTCATAAGTCGGGGTGAATTTTATGCATTATCCCTAAATAAAAAGTCGAAAGATGAAATTAAATGTTTTTGCTCTTTTAAGTGTTTTATTTTCGTATAGCTAAATTATCCACACAAACTAATCCTTGCATAATCCATCCCATGTTAAATTCGGCATAAATAATATCAAAATTATAGTGGTATTAATATTGCTTAACAAATGCCAACTAAAAATAGTTATAAAGTAATACTGAATTTTATATTGATAATTATTATTGTTTTCTAATCTCGATAACCAAACGACCCCTAATGATTTTCCATATCTACTTTTACATTGACATTATTAATACTGCAACATATTTCATTATTACTAATGCAACATTTATTTTTTGTACTAGTATTATTTCAAGTAGTACATATATCCCTTGGAGAATTAAAGACCATAACTACTTTACTTTGAGCTTTTCTTCCTACATTTACTTAATTCACCTTTATGTTTATTCCACCAAGGGAGGAATGCTTTGTTCATTCCTAAATAAGTTTGAAGCTTTTTCCTCTTCTTTACCAGACCAAATCACCACATCGGAATGGAGGTTCATAATCTGAAATCTCATCCATTCTTCCACCATATCCCCTCTAGTCCTTTTTCTGAGATTGGCTTCTTCACGTGTCTAATTTTCCCTTTAAGTAATGTGCTATTTGACAGAAAATCGTCATTTTCTTTGATGTTTGAAATAAACTGTTGCGAAAATCTCCATTTATAATAGAGAAAATGCATAAGCACTCCCTTGAACTAAGGTCAGATCTCCAACTACACACCCTATCTTTGCGGGGTCCTACTATTTCCTAAACTTTTTAAAAATAAAATAAATACCACTCCGAAACAGGACAACCAACTTTTTGCTAAGTAGTGATATACACGCTCTGCCACGTGTATATTTAATTAAAAAGATTCTTTTTCCTTTTTTCTTGTTCTTTTCCTTGTTTTCTCTTTTTCTTATTTTTTTCTTTCTTCTTCTTTTCTTTTCTCTTTCTTCTTTTCAATTTCTTTCGCGGTGTCTGCTATTCATCCCAAACCAACCATGACTGCAGCTCCTTTTCTTTCTTTTTTTGTCTTTGTCCTTTTCTTTCGTGTCCTATTACGTTTTCTCTTCTTTTTTGTTCTTTTCCCTTTCTTTTTCATTAATTCCCCATGTCGACGATGTATGCTATGGATCCACCATGGTTGCTGCCCCTTCTTTTTCTTTTTCTTTTCTTTCTCGTCTTTTTTTTATTTCTTTGCCGCCAAACACCTAACAATGGAAATTTTACTGTAGCCTCGTAGTTTTTGAGGCTCATCACAGAAATTGAAAATAATATTTCAAGGGTTTATGAACAAAACCAGATTCTGAAATTAAAATTTTTTATTCTTCTTATCAATCTGACATTAACTTTTATTTTTCTTATTTGAAATTTTTGCGAGCACTTGGTTGATCGTGCCTTCTTAGGCGTTAACAAAAAAAATTTAAAAAGAAAGAAAAAAGAAAAAAGTTTAAGTTATAATGATAATTAATTAAATATAATTTATTCGAAAGTGTCTAATTAAACAATAGCACGTGTAAAACTTAATCAGTTTTAACTCATTTTTTATGTCTCACATGCATGAAAGAGAGTGAGTACACTCTCAGTGCCATTTCAGTATTTATTCTGTATTAAAAAAGTTGGGTAATAGATTTCGCGCAAAGAAAAAGTGTATAGTTAGAAATATGATCTTAGTTAAGGGGTACTTATGATTTTTCTCTTTATAATACTAGTAGGGCCTAATGTTGTGGTTGACATTTTTTCCTTTTAAGTAGACTCGTGAAAGATTGGACAATTTGTTTCTTTTTTTTTTAACCATTAAAATGGACTTATTCAACCATCTAGATTAAGGCACTTCAAATCCTTGAAATTGTTAAGTAGAACAAAAGGAAACCATTCTTTTTTTTAAAATGACAAAATTTTGCAATTGTTGGGATGATTTGAATGTAAACGACATATTTGTAAGAAAAACAAGGGTAGGAAAATAAGTTTTCTGTGTATAATATTAGACTACATTTCTTTTTTCCTGTGATATAGCTTGTCCAAACTTTTCACAACTACGCTAATGTAACGATCCGACCGGTCGTTTTGAGCAATTGTACTTCGCTCGATAGTTTACGGGTATGAGTAGCTCTGTATGATGTATTTTGACTGGTGTGAATCGTCAGTTTGGATTTTCAGGTTATTCGAAACTGATTTGGAAGAATGATTCTCAACTAGGGAGCTTTAAATTCGAAAGAGTTGAGCAAGTTTGACTTTTTAGCATTTGACCTCGGATTAGAATTTTGATGGTTCTGTTAGGTCCGTTGGGAAATATTTTGGACTTAGGAGCGCGTCTGGATCATGATTTGGAAGTCCGTAGTGGAATTTGGCTTGAAACGGCGAAAGTTGGATTTTTGAAAAATTTGACCGGGAGTGAAATTTTTTATATCGGATTATGATTCCGAGAATTGAAATAGTTTCATTATGTGAATTGGGACTTGTGTGTAAAGTTTGACGTCAATCGTACGCGATTTGATAGGTTTCGATATCGGTTGTGGAAGTTTGAAGTTCAAAGTTCATAGATTTCGATTTGAGGTGTGATTCATCGTTTTGATGTTGTTATGCGTGTTTCGAGGCCTCAAGTAGGCCCGTATTGTGTTATGGAACTTGTTGGTATGTTTGGACGGAGTCCCGAGTGGCTCGGACGTGTTTCAGATTGATTTCAGATCATTGTCTTCAATGTTGCTATTGCTAGTTCTGGTGTGACCGCACCTGCGGCTGGTATTGCGCAGGTGTGATGGTCGCAGAAGCGTTAGTAGAGTCGCAGAAGCGAGAAGAGGCTGGGTGAGAAAGACTCTAGAAGCGGATTTTTGTACCGCACATTCATGCGCGCAGATGTGAGATTGGAAGCGCATGTGCGAAAATCTTCGCAGACGCGGAATTTGATATCCGCAGGTGCGGGGGTTGCTGGGCAAGTCTATTTTCGCCGAAGCAAAAATTTTACCACATAAGCGGTGGTCGCAGATGCAACGAATTGTCCGCAAATACGGAATCGCTGGGGCAGAAGCTATATTATCGAGGGTTTTGGTTCTTTCTTCATTTTGGGAGCTATGGAGCTCGGATTGAGGCGATTCTTGAGGTAATTTTTACCATATGAATTGGGGTAAGTGTTCTCTATTAGGTTTTGGTTATATTCCATGAATCTATCTTCGATTTTAGCTTTTGGTTGATGCATTTTAAAGAGGAAATTGGGGGTTTTGGCCTAAAGTTTCATAATATGAATTTTCGAGTTTTACAAATCGTTTTGGAGTTGGAATTGAGTGAAACTAATATGGTTGGACTCGTAATTGAATGAATTATTATAAATATATATCGGGTTTTGAGGCGTGGGCCCAGGTGTGAATTTTGGCCAATTTTGGGTTTTGAATAAGATTTGATCATTATCATTTGGAATTATTTCTTTGGGCTATATTTGATATATTTGAGTTGCTTTTGGCGAATTTTGAGCCGTTCAGAGGTCGCTACGCACGTGATGTCATCATTGAAGCATCGTTTGGCTTGCTCGACATTGGTATTGGCTTGTTCGAGGTAAGTAACTCTTCTAAATATTGTGCTGAAGGTATGAAAGCCCACACTACGTGTTGCGTGATTGGTATTGAGGTGACGCATATGCTAGGTGACAGGCGTGTGGGCGTGCATCAAGTGATTTGGGACTCTGTCATTTTCATGGCACTGTATAGTAGTCCTATTTTGTTAATATCTGTGTTTTCACCGTGCGATAAAGTAAATGAGCTGTTAATCATGCTAGATATCATGTTTAGGCATTATGCTGATACTGTTTGGACCCATAGTGGTCGTTTCTTACTGTCATATCACTGATTTCATTGATATTTCGTACTCAGTCATATCCATGCATTCATACCATAACTCAGTCTCAGATATTATTTATTGATACATCCTATCATTATTGTCGGGCTAGTTTCGTGACATTGTGAGCCCGTGAGTAAGACTGGAGAGATTGATAACTGAGTGAGGCCGAGGGCTTGAGTGAGAGTGACATTTTGGGATCGAGCTGCACGCTGCAGCATATTATATTGATTATATTTTATGGGATCGGGCTGCACACCGTAGCGACATATTGATTATATTTTTATGGGACCGGGCTGGTGGCCGCAACGATATATTGATTACATTTTATGGGATCAGGCTGCACGCCGCAGCGATATAGTGCTTAGGCTGAAAGGAGCCCCTCCGGAGTGTGCACACCCCCAGTGAGCGCAGTTGACTATATATATGGATCGGGCTGCACGCTGCAGCGGGTATTGTACAGCGCTGAGTGATTAAGTGTGCTGAGCATTGAGCATAGTGAGAGAGGATGCGAGACAGTGAGATTGAGTACTATGAGAGTGTGAGTATACGAGCTCATCATCGAGATGCATTGCATTTGATATGCATACTTGAGATACATGCATAGAGATGCATTTCCTTCTGCTACCCAGTTTTGGGACATTTAGGATTTTACCGGTATCTTGACATGTAGGCATAGAGACGTACTTTCCTCATGCTATCTGAAAATGAACCATCTTACTTATTGTAGAAAGGATTTTGGGAAAAATCACAATTTTCAAACTTACTCGTATTTTGGCTTTTTTTCGGTAAAAGATTTGGATTTTCAGTGAGATATCTGAAAAGAAATGCCTATTTTTCTGGAACTATGAATGAACTGAGCCTTTTATTTCCGAGATACTCGTTTGTTATTTGTACTATGCTATTATGAACTGTTCTTGGGAAATATATAAGATTTAGATTTTTCTTTACTTAAATTGCTTTAATAATTGTCTAGTTAATATCATTGGAATTGGATAGTTGTTAATTGGTTTGCCTAGCGGGTTGGGTTAGGTGCCATCACGACTAGTTGGATTTTGGGTCGTGACAAGTTGGTATCAGAGCTCTAGGTTCATAGGTTCTACAAGTCACGAGCAAGTGTCTAGTAGAGTCTTGTGGATTGGTATGATGACGTCCATACCTATCTTCGAGAGGCTACATGACATTTAGGATATACTTCCCATCTTTCTTTCCATATCGTGCAACATTGATTCAGCTTGAAGCGTAACTCTTTGAATTCCTTCAATCCATTCGTATACGCATGTGAGCGCTCGGTATCGGCAGTGCGCCGATGGCTTATGATTCTATTATTGAGGTGCCAGATGTGGTTTTGGCGTGCTGATGATGGGCCAGTCTGGAGGACTTGAGGCCAGGTTTTGACTGTAGCTTGAGCACGGAGATTTTGATTGTGTGAGCACATGCTTTTGGACTTATACGTCTGGTAGTGTCCTTATGAGTAGAATTTATGACTCGATGAGCGGTAGAATGACTATGTAGTGAGTATGATGTGACTGCGAGATGTGTTCTGATTGTTCGAATGTGACGAGAAGAGTTTACTTGAGATGTCGAAAGGACTATTGGGTGTTTGGTTTCTGTCTTGATGCGACGTATGGTTCCGAGTTATGAGTATATTAAAGGATCTTTCCTGTTGCTTAATGCCAGGACAAATTAGGTTTTTCGTGTCTTATTGTTGAGATCAGACTAAGGAAGATTAAGCGATTACGTAATAGTTGTGGTTGTGAAAGGGTATGAAGAGATGTCAAATTGAGGCTAAGTAGGTGGGTTATCTCCTTCGATGTGTCCTGAGGTTGTGTGATCCCTATGTTGTATTGTAGAGAGTTCCCTTTTGCCAGTGAATTTATATGTGTTGCAATTTGATTTTGGATTGCTTATGGGAGTTGACTTGGCTGTTACTAGGGTGAATGCAAAATTTGCAGATGATTTGAGGTACTATGTGGGTTGTGTACGTGAGATTATGGAGGATTCAATTGAATTTCACTACAGTATTGTGGCAGTACTAGAGTATGGGCATTTTGAGGTATTATGTGTTTTGATCTATGGCTTTGAGCCAAGTGGGGGAGTCTTCTATTGACGAGTTGATTGCACGGTTATGTGTTGTATTGGTTTCGGTTCGAGGTATACTAGTGAATCGGTTTTGACTCGCAGAGGTTAAGATCGAGGATGACTCGAGTAAGGGGATTTCTGGATACGGGTTGTATTACACTCTATAGGTATATGGGAATCATGGAATGATTGAGTGGTTATTCGTGAAAGATGTGGTGTGCATGGAGTAGAAATTTGCTTGGTCACGTTAAGGTGGGGATTACTCCTTTGGGTGTCGTCGTGCCAATGGGACACCAGTCGTTTGGCCCGTTTGGGGCGGTGCAATCGAGATTTGAGCAGAGTGGATAACTCTCGAGGATGGTTCTAATGGATTCAAGAATTATATGTAGCAATTGGGAATTTCGGATTGGTATATGGCTAGGATCTGATATTTGCATTGGACTATGTCGAGACTTGTGGCATTTTATATCATTGTGGATTATGCATTTCAGTATCAAGAAGGTGAATGAAATAGTTTTAGGTTCACATAAGGTCTCTTTAGAGTGGGTGTCGCGGTTGTGGTGCTTTGGGGTGCTTAAGATCGGAGTCAGCGGCTTATGGGCCTTAGGGCGTTGTGATTTTATATTAGGGTCTCTTGTGTGGTGAATTTTGGTTAAGGATCGGGGTGTTCTAGCAAGGAGAAGTATCAATTTGAAGGCAATTTGGAAAGAACTTGGAGAAATAGGATAGCTTGGTAGTAGGTTGGGTTAGCACAGTAATGGATATAATCAGTTCTTTGGATCTTATGACATAGCTAGTCTTTACAAGTGTTTCGTCGAAATGCTCTTGGGTGTTGGCAACCTGCGTGGCTGGGCTGAGTTAGAGAGATTCGGTTCAGATAGCTTGATTACGTGCAAATGGGTTTCGAAGAGTTCTCAATGGTTTTTCCCAAGGTTCGAGGGGTATATTTCCTACTGGCGTGAGGAGCATATGGTGTAGAGTGAATTTCTCCTGGATAAAATCAAATGGAAGGTTTCTGACTGATCGGGTATGTATTCTTCTTAGGACCCAGAGTTGATTATGAGATTCTTGTACTCCTCACAAGATGGCAAGGTAGATGCGGTGTTGTGTGGGATTGAGATTTGCATGTGCAAGGTCACAAGTCAGTTTGGAAGGGAAGGGCATAGATTCGTAGGCAGCATGGACGGTTTCAGATGACTAGGTAACTGATACTACTAATCGGTATGGCCTGATGAGAGTATACATTTCAGAAGGGGCAATGTGTTTTGATTTATGGATACTTCACTGGTATTGTGGCACTCTCCTGGTTGATCGACTGTTGATATTCAAATTTTGCTAGATGGCACAGAAGAACTTTAGAAGTATTCCTCGTAGGATGATCGTGTATGAGAGATGTGTTAGACATTTGGGCAGTAGAGATGGAATCGGAAATGGTGATTCGTGTGTTCTATGGATTTGGAAACCGAGAGCTTTCAGGAGCAGATGTTTCATGGTTGTGGGCTGTGAAGTTGTGGCCAGAGCTAGCCAGATGATAGTAAGTGTTATGATTCAGTCATTGTGGACCTTTGGAGGGTTATTTATCTATTTATGGGTGACCATAGTTGATTTGGGGTTCCATTGGTAGGCCCAATTAGAGTGTGTATTCTACACCGAGTCTGATTGGTTGGCTCCATACTGCTATTGTTGAGGGATGTGCTATTCGGTTGTTGTTGAGCTTATTCGTGTTCCGATATGTTCGGTGAGTTCCTCTTATATGCTACGAGGGGTTGTGATTCATTGGTTGTATGCACCCATGGTGCAGTTCTATTGGGGCCTTATAGCGGAATCTGCGCGAGATGGGAATTTGGGTGATGCATGAGTGGTTGCGCATTGGTTATGTCTTTCGGGTTTGTGTGGCATTGTGTCATTTGCTTTTCCATGGTTATGGTAATGCACTTTGAGTACTTGATGTCGGATTGCGCGTGGTTATTGATTTTGAGCATGGTGGCTGAGGTATTTCATATGGATCAGTGTTTGGATGGGGTCGCGCATTGTGGCAGAGTCATGTTAAGATATGATCCTTGGTGTTAGATTCATGTGTTATGGTTCTACGGTGTGTGATGGGTTCTTAGCATTTCGTTGGGATGGTACCCGTCCAGCTTGCGGGACGGTTCTCTTATTTGAGTCATTTTCGTGATTGAGTACATCTGGAATATTGCTTATTGGTGCACGAATTGCACGGGTTATGGCTTTAGATAGTATTGGTATGCTATGTCAGTAGAGTAACTGGTATTTGATAAGATGAAGTCGTCAGATCTAGGATGGGTGCTATCAGATTTGATTGTGATATATTTGGAATGATAATATCGAA
This sequence comes from Nicotiana otophora, assembly GCA_000715115.1. NCBI lineage: Eukaryota > Viridiplantae > Streptophyta > Magnoliopsida > Solanales > Solanaceae > Nicotiana > Nicotiana otophora. The sequence continues at coordinate 19,412 of AWOL01S0005601.1, read as the reverse complement.
AGTTGGCTTAGAAGGAGAGGGAGCTCCATGACTGATGGATCTGATGAATGGTTACGAGTTTCTACGTGTTTCTTTCATCATCGGTAGTGTACGAAGGTTTTAGAATGGAGTCTTGTTTGATATGAGGTTTATTACTGGCATTGGGTTATTTTGAGCAGCTACTGTGATTAGAAATCATTGCTTCGAGCATGTGAGCTATGTGGTATTTGAGTTTTGAGTATTTGAGTTATGGTTATGGCTTTTGGTACAGCTTGTTCATACTTATACAGCGTGTTGGTGCGAGATTCTAATCTTATAGAATGTCTCGGATGTTGGAAATTAGATTCTAAGGCTTATAGACTAGGTTGAATTGAGAAAATTTAGTTATGTCGTGTTATCGGACTTATATGGGATAGGGTGACGTGGGATCACCCCCGGGCATGTGCATAGTAAGGTTATATGGCATTTTGATGGTTTTGGGAACAACTCTTGGCATGTACGAAGACGAACGTATGTTTAAGTGGGGGAGAATGTAACGACCCGACCAAACGTTTTGAGCAATTGCACTTTGCTCGGCAGTTTACGGGCATGAGTAGCTCTGTATGATGTATTTTGACTTGTGTGAATCGTCGGTTTTGGTTTTCAGATTATTCGGGTCTGATTTGGAAGAATGATTCTCAACTAGGGAGCTTTAAATTTGAAAGAGTTGATCAAGTTTGACTTTTTAGCATTTGACCTCGGATTGAAATTTTGATGATTCCGTTAGGTCCGTTGGGTGATTTTGGACTTAGGAGCGTATCCGGATTGTGATTTGGAGGTCCATAGTGGAATCTGGCTTGAAATGGCGAAAGTTCGATTTTTGGAAAGTTTGACCGAGAGTGTACTTTTTTATATCGGATTCGGATTGTGATTCCGGGAATTGGAATAGCTTCATTATATGATTTGGAACTTGTGTGCAAAGTTTGACATCAAGCGGATGCGATTTGATAGGTTTCGGTATCGGTTATGGAAGTTCAAAGTTCATAAATTTTGATTTGAGGTGTGATTCGTCATTATGATGTTGTTATGTGTGTTTTGAGACCTCGAGTAGGTCCGTATTGTGTTATGAAACTTGTTGGTATGTTTAGACGGGGTCCCGAGGGGCTTTGGCGTGTTTCAGATTGATTTCAGATCATTTTCTTCAATGTTGCTATTGCTGGTTCTGGTGTGACCGCACCTGCGGCTGATATTGCGCAGTTGTGATGGTCGTAGAAGCGCTAGTGGAGTAGAAGCGAGAAGAGGCTGGGTGAGGAAAACCGTTGAAGCGGATTTTTGTAGCGCACCTGCGTACGCGCATATGCGAGATTGGAAGCGAAGGTGCAGAAATCTTCAGGTGCGGGGGTTGCTGGGCAAGGCTATTTTCACAGAAGCGAAGTTTTTACCGCAGAAGCGGTGGTCGCAAATGCGACGAATTGTCCGCAAATATGGAATCGCTGGGGCAGAAGCTATATTATCGAGGGTTTTGGTTCTTTCTTCATTTTTGGAGCTATGGAGCTCGGATTGAGGAAATTCTTGAGGCAATTTTCACCATATGAATTGGGGTAGGTATTCTCTACTCGGTGTTGGTTATATTCCATGAATCATTCTTCGATTTTAGCTTTTGGTTGATGAATTTTAATGAGGAAATTGGGGGTTTTGGCCTAAAGTTTCATAATATGAATTTTTGAGTTTTGAACATCGTTTTGGAGTCGAAATTGAGTGCAACTAGTATGGTTGGACTCGTAATTGAATGGGTTGTCATATTTTGTGAGTTTTATCAGGTTCCGAGGCGTGGGCCCGGGTGTGATATTTGGCCGATTTTGGGTTTTGATTAAGATTCGATCTTTATCATTTGGAATTGTTTCCTTGAGCTTTATTTGATATATTTGAGTTGGTTTTGGCTAGTTTTAAGCCGTTCGGAGGTCGCTACACGCGTGATGGCTTGCTCGGCATTGGAATTGGCTTATTCGAGGTAAGTAACTCTTCTAAACTTAGTGCTGAGGGCATGAAACCCCGCAATACGTGTTGTTTGATTAGTATTGAGGTGACGCACATGCTAGGTGACGGGCGTGTGGGCGTGCACCAAGTGATTTGGGACTCTGTCATTTTCATGGCACTGTATAGTAGTCCTATTTTGTTAATATCCGTGTTTTCACCATGCGATAAAGTAAATGAGCTGTCAATCATGCTAGATATCATGTTTAGGCATTATGTTGATACTGTTTGGACCCATAGTGGTCGTTTCTTATTGTCATCTCACTGATTTCATTGATATTTCGTACTCAGTCATATCCATGAATTCATACCATAACTCAGTCTCAGATATTATTTATTGATATATCATATCATTGTTGTCGGGATAGTTTTGTGACATTGTGAGCCCGTGAGTGAGACTGTAGAGATTGATGACTGAGTGAGGCCAAGGGCCTAAATGAGAGTGACATTTTAGGATCGGGCTGCACGCCGTAGCATATTATATTGATTATATTTTATGGGATCGGGCTGCACGCTACAACGATATATTGATTATATTTTTATGGGATCGGGCTGCACGCTGCAGCGATATATTGATTACATTTTATGGGATAGGGCTGCACGCTGCAATGATATAGTGCTTGGTATCTTGACATGTAGGCATAGAGACGTACTTTCCTCATGCTATCTCAAAATGAACCATCTTACTTATTGTTGAAAGGATTTTGGGAAAAATCACAGTTTTTAAACTTACTCGTATTTTGGCTTTTTTTCTTCGGTAAATGATTTGGGTTTTCACTGAGATACTTGAAAGAAAATGCCTATTTTTCTGGAACTGTGAACGAACTGAGCTTTTTATTTCCGAGATACTTGTTTGTTACTTGCACTATGCTGTTATGAACTGTTGTGAAATATTGGTGTTGGACCCGACCCCTTTTTATTAGCTCGTCACTACTTTCAACCAAAGGTTATGTTTGTTACTTATTGAGTACATGGGGTTGGTTGTACTCATACTACACTTCTGCACCTTGCGTGCAGATGTTGGCTGCTGATGTTGCTGTGTTCAATGGGAGATGGATTTGAAGATGTACATGCGTCCCGGTGGTAGCTGCCTCTTGTTCGTGATAGCCTTAGATCTATAAAACTCCGTTTATGTACTTTTCAAACAGACGATGTATTTACTTCATTTCAGCTTTGTAAACTCTATTCTTAGAAGCTCATGATTTGTACTACCAGTTCTTGGGGAATGTATAAGATTAAAATTTTTCTTTACTTAAATTGCTTTAATAATTGTCTTATTAATCATTGGAATTGGATAATTATTAATTGGGTTACCTAGCGGGTTGGGTTAGGTGCCATCACAACTAGTCATAGTTTGGGTCGTGACATCTAAGATTGTTAGTAATCTATATTTGTAAAAGAATTTTGGAAACAAAACCAATAAAATGAAAAAAAAACGGAAATGTAGAAGAAGCAAAAATTAATCCGAGCCCCACTGAATTCACAGTAGTTTTCTTAAGGAACTTAAACCCCTCCTACTTTTCGTGGTTTAGGATTATTTTCTTCCAGGATAGAATGGATTACACACTGGTGTAGCAGTACTTCAAACCCAATGTTTCAGCAAACACAAATGATCGGTAGCAAATCACACTTAATGTTACTTTCTTTCTGTTAAAAACAATGCAGAAGGAAGAAAGAGAATTCAGAATTTCGTAAGGAACATCTGTGGTATAAATCATATATTAATAGCCAAAAGGTTGGGTAATACCGAAGAGTTGCAACTCTTCATTTAAAGGTTACAACTCAAAATGGTTGTTATATAAAATGGTTCTTTACGCAAACCACTAAATTTAAATTCTACCGGGAAAATCAAAACAGAGGAAAGTTAATTTACTATTTCAACAACGGCTAATTTGGATTAAAATAATATTGCGTTAAACTTAATATTAACAAATAAATTTGGTCCAAATAATTAAGCAATCAAATCATTTGACTGAAGGTGAAGCCGAGCAAGCAACAACGACGATGGAGTGAGGCTTGCCTTCTTCTCAATTCATTAAGAGCTAGAAGAAGTGCAATTGTATATATACTGTCACGACCCAAGATCCACTAGTCGTGATGGCACCTAATCCAACCCGCTAGGTAAGCCAACTAATAACTATCCAATTTCAATAATATTTAACAAGACAATTAATCAAAAGAAATTATCTAAATCTTATACATCCCCAAAGAACTGTTAGTACAAATCATGAGATTCTAAGAATAGAGTTTGCAAAACAGAAATGAAATATATACATAGTGTGTTTGAAAAGTACATAAACAGAGTTTTATAGATCTAAGGCTACCACGAACAAGAGGCAGCTACAACCGGGACGCAAGTACATCTTCAATCTAGCTCCCATCGAACACAGCAATATCAGTAGCTAATATCCGCACGCAAGGTGCAGAAGTGTAGTATGAGTACAATTGACCCCATGTACTCAATTAGTAACAAACCTAACCTTAGGTTGAAAGTAGTAACGAGCTAACAAAAAGGTCGGGTACAACACCAATATTCCACCACAGTTCATAACAGCATAGTACAATAACAAAAGAGTATCTCAGAAATAAAAGGCTCAGTTCGTTCACAGTTCCAAAAAAAATAGGCATTTCTTTTCAAGTATCTTAGTGAAATCCCAAATCTTTTTACCAAAAAAAACCAAAGTACGAGTAAGTTTGAAAACTGTGGTTTTTCCCAAAACTCCTTTCAACAAATAGTAAGATGTTTCATTTTCAGATAGCATGAGGAAAGTACTTCTCTATGCCTATATGTCAAGATACAGGTAAAATCATAAATGTCCCCAAAACCGGGTAGCAGAAGGAAATACATCTCTATGCATGTATCTCAAGTACGCATATCAAATGCAATGCATCTCAATTATGAGCTCATGTACCCACACTCTCAGAGTACAAATCTCACTGTCTCGCATTCTCTCTCACTATGCTCAATGCTCAGCACACTGAATCACTCAACGTTGTACAATACCTGCTGCGGCGTGCAGCCCGATCCATATATAGTCGACTGCGCTCACTAGGGGTGTGCATACTGCGGAGGGGCTCCTTCAGCCCAAGCGCTATATTGTTGCGTCGTGCAGACCGATCCAATATTGTTGCGGCTTGCAACCCGATCACATATTGTTGCGGCGTGCAACCCGATCCAATATTGTTGCGGCGTGCAACCCGATCCAATATTGTTGCGGCGTGCAACCCGATCCAATATTGTTGCGGCATGCAACCCGATCCATATAAAATATAATCAATATAATATGCTGCGTCGTGCAGCCCTATCCCAAAAGGTCACTCTCACTCAGGCCCTCGGCCTCACTCAGTCATCAATCTCTCCAGTTTCATTCACGGGCTCACAATGTCATGAAACTAGCCCGACAACAATGATATGATGTATCAATAAATAATATCTAAGACTGAGATATGGTATGAATGCATGGATATGACAGAGTATGAAATATCAATGAAATCAGTGAGATGACAGTAAGAAATGACCACTATGGGTCCAAACAGTATCGGTATAATGCCTAAACATGATATCTAGCATGAGTGACAGCTTAACTACTTTTTCACATGGTGAAAACACGGATATCAACAAAGTAGGACTACTATACAGTGTCGTGCGAACAACAGAGTCTCAATTCACACGGTTCACGCCCACACGTCCGTCACCTAGCATGTGCGTCACCTTAATACCAACCATATAACACGTATTTCGGGATTTCATACCCTCAGCACTAAGATTAGAAGAATTACTTACCTCAAAAAAGCCAATTCTAACACCGTGCAAGCCAAGCGATGCTCCAAAATGCCATCCCACGCGTTCCGACCTCCGAACGGCTCAAAAACTTACCAAAAACAACTTAAATACATCAAACAATGCTAAAGGAACCAATCCCGATCGAAAAGATCAAATCTTGAATCAAAAGACCAAAATCGGCCAAAAGCCCAACCCGGGCCCACACCTCGAAACCTGACAAAATTTATAAAACTTTAGACCAAAACTCCCAATTGTCTCTATAAAATTCACAATCCAATTACCATAAACGAAGGTAGATTCGTAAAATATACCCAAAATCGAGTAAAGAACACTTACCCCAATTCATATGGTGAAAATTGCCTCAAGAATCACCTTAATCCGATCTCCATAGCTCCCAAAAATGAAGAAAGAACCAAAGCCCTCGATAATATAGCTTCTTCCCCAGCGATTCCGCATTTGCGGACAATTCATCGCATCTGCGACCACGAGTTCTGCGGTAAAAACTTCGCTTCTGCGAAAAATAGCCTTGCCTGGCAAACCCCGCACCTGCGGAACAATTTCCGCTTATGCGCACTCGTAGGTGCGACTCCTCCTCAGCATCTGTGATGACCTCCAGCCTAGCCTGCTATGCTTCTACGGCCAATTGTCCGCATCTGCGCCCACTCTTCCACATATGCGGAAACACAAGAACAAGAAATCTTAGAAAAAAATCCAGAATAGAATGAAATGATACGAACCTTGTCCGAAATTCACCCGAGCCTATCGGGACCCCATCCGAATATACCAACAAGTTTCATACCACAATACGGGCCTACTCGAGGCCTCAAAACACCCATAACAACATCAAAACGATGAATCACACCTCAAATCGAAATCTATGAACTTTGAACTTCAAACTTCCACAACCAACATTACGGACCTTTTCCAACTTTCGGAATCGGAATCCGACCCCGATATCAAAAAGTCCACTCCCGGTCAACCTTTCCAAAATTTTAACTTTCCCCATTTCGAGCCAAATTCAACCACGAACCTCCAAATCACAATCCGGACGCGCTCATAAGTCCAAAATCACTCAAGGAGCTAACAGAACCATCAAAATTCCAATCCGAGGTCAAATGCTAAAAAGTCAAATTCGGTCAACTCTTTCAAATTTAAAGCTCCCTAGCTGAGAATCATTCTTCCAAATTAGTCCCGAATAACCTGAAAACCAAACCGACGATTCACACAAGTCAAAATACATCATACGGAGCTACTCACACCCGTAAACTACCGAGCGAAGTGCAGATGCTCAAAATGACTGATCGGGTCATTACATCCTCCTCTACTAAAACATACGTTTGTCCTCGAACGTGTCTAGAGTTGTTCTCAAAGCCATCAAACCGCCGTATAACCTTGCCATGCATATACCCGGGGGTGATCCCACATCACCCTATTCCATATAGGCCCGACAACACAACATAACTGAAGATCATTACTCCAACCTTAGCCCATAAGCCTTAGAATCCAATTTCCAACATCCGGAATTTCTATATGGACAGAATCCCACAACCTACACACTGTATAAGTCTGAACAAGTTATACCAAAAGCCGTAACCATAAATCAAATACTGAAAACGCAAATACCACATAGTTCAAATGCTCGAAGCAATGATTTCTAATCATAGTAGCTGCTCAAAACAACCCAATGCCGGTAACAAACCTCATATCAAACAAGACTCCATTCTAAAACCTTTGTACACTACCGATGATGAAAGAAACACGCAGAAACTCGTAACCATTCATCAGATCCACTAGTCGTGGATCTCTCTCTCTCTTTCGACAAGAACCATAGCAAATTTCTAAGCCGACTTTCGATATTATCCTTCCAAATATACCACAATCAAATCTTATAGCACCCATCCTAGATCCGATGACTTCATCTTATCAAATAGCAGCTACTCTACTGACATGCCACACCAATACTATCTAAAGCCACAACCTGTGAAATCCGTGCACCAATATGCAACATTCCAGATATACTCAATCATGAAAATGACTCAAACAAGAGAACCGTCCCGCAAGCTCGACGGATACCACCTCAACGCGATGCTAAGAACCTATCACACACCGTAGAACCAAAACACATGAACCTAACACGAAGGATCGTGTCTCAACATAAATCTACCACAATGTGCGACCCCATCCAAACACTGGCCCATATGAGACACCTCGAGCCACCATGCTCAAAATCAATAGCCACGTGAAATTCGACATCAAGTACCTAAATTGCATTACCATAACCACATAGAAGCAGATCACACAATGCCACACAAAACCCGAAAGAACATAACCAATACGCCCTCAATCATGCAATACCCAAATACTCATCTCGCACAAATTCCTCTATACGACCATAATAGGACCGCACCATGTGTACCTAAAACCAACGAATCACAACCCCACATAGCATAGAAAGGTAACTCACCAAACATATCAGAACACGAATAAGCTCAACAACAACCGAATGGCACATCCCTCAATAATAGCAGTATGGAGCCAACCAATGCGACTCGGTGTAGAATACACACCCTAATTGGGCCTACCAATGGACTCCCAAATCAACTCCGGGCACCCACACATGGATAAATAACCCTCTGAAAGCCCATAATGACCGAATCATAATACATACTATCATCTAGCTAGCTTCCGCCATGACTTCACAGTCCACAACCATGCAACAACCTGCTCTTGAGAACTCTAAGTCTACAAATCCATAGAACACATGAATCACCATGTCTGATCCCAATTCCAATGCCAGAATGTCTAACACATCTCTCATACATGATCATCCCACGAGGAATACTTCTAAAATTCTTTCGTGCAACACAGCAAAATTCGAATATCAATAATCGATCAACCAGGAGAGTGTCGTAATACCAATGAAGTGCCCATAAATCAAAACACATTGCTCTTCTGAAATGTATACTCTCATCAGGCCATACCGATTAGTAATATCATTTGCCTAGTCATCTGAATCCATCCATGCTGCCTACGAATTTATGTACTTCCCTTCAAAACTGAACTGTGACCTTGCACAAGCAAATCTCAATCCCACGCAATACACCACGTGTACCATGCCATCCTGTGAAGAGTACAAGAATCTCATAATCAACTCTGAGTCACAAGCTAAATACATACCTGATCAGTCAGAAACCTTCCATTTGATCTCATCTCGGAGAAAATTTCAATATGCAACATATTCATCACGCCGGTAGGAAATATACCCCTCGAACCATGGTAAAAGCCATTGAGAACTCTTCAAAACCCATTTGCACACAACCAAGTTATCAGAATCGAATCTCTCTAACTCAACCCAACCACGCAGGTCGCCAAAACCTAAGAGCATTTCCATGAAACACCTGTGGAGGCTAGCCACATCATAAGTACCCAAAGACCCAATTATATCTGTTACTTTGTTGATCCAAACTACTACCACGCTGTCCTATTTCTCCAAGTCCTTTCCAAATTGCCTTTCTGGAACACCACGACCCTTAAACAAAATTTACCACACTAGAGACCCTATTATAAAAACACGACGCCCTAAGGCCCATAAGCCGCCGAATTCCCTTTTAAGTACCCCAAAAGCACCGCAACCGAGACATCCACTCCGAAAGACCTTATGTGAATTTAAAATTTTTCCTTTTCCCTTTTTCTTATATTAAAATGTAGAATCCTTAGTCATACAAAATTACCGCAAGTCTCGACACCATCCAATGTAACTCTCAGTTTCTAGCCATATACACATCTTGAAAATTCCAAATCGCTACATATAAATCTTGAATCCATTAAAACCATTCTCGAGAGTCATCCACTCTACTCAAACCTCAATTAAACCGACCAAACAGACCGAACGACCTGTGCCCCATTAACACACCCACACCCAAGGGAGTAACCCATACTCCTAAGCAACCGAGCAAATTCCTACTCCTTGTGCACTACATCTTTCACGACTAACCAATTAATCATTCCATAATTACCATATACCCATAGAGGGTAATACAACCCGTATCCAGAAATCCCCTTACTCGATTCATCCCCAATCGCAACCCCTGCAAGTCATAACTGATTCACCAGTATACCCCGAACCAAAACCAATACAATATATAACCGTGCAATCAACTCGTCGATAGTAGGATCCCCCACTTGGATAAAAGCCATAGAACAAAACACTCGATAATATCACGATACCCATACTATATTACTGCCAGAATCCCGCACTTAAATTCAACTAAATCTTGCATAAGCTCATGTAACACAAACCATATAATACCTCAAATTATCTGCAAATCTCGCATTCATCCTCGTGATAGCAAGGTCAACTGTTACAACCGATCCAAACTCAAATTGCACAAATATACCCCACTGGTAAAAGAGAACTCTCTACAAAATATCATAAGGATCACACAACCTCAGGACATCTCGCAGGAGATAACCCACCTGCTCTGCCTCGAACTGACATCTCTTTATACCCTTCCACAGTCACGACTACTACGTAATCACTTAATCTTCTTGATTCTAAACTCATCAACAGGACATGAGAATCTACTTCACTCCACAACTAAACAACATGAGAGATCCCTCAACACACCCATAACTCGATACCATACACCATATCAAGATAGAAATCAAATACCCAATAGTCCTTGCTACCTCTCAAGTAAACTCTTCTCGTCACATTCGAACAATCCGAACACATATCGCAATCACATCATACTCACCACATATCCATTTTACCGCTCATCGAGCCACAAATTCCTCTCGTAGGGACATTATCGGACATATGAGTCCAAATGTACAAGTTACCACTGAAGCAACTGAGCTCAAGCTGCGGTCTAACCATGGCCTCAAGTCCACCAGACTGGCCCATCACCAAAACACAGAATACACATCTCGAACCTCGTTCATAGAATCACAAGCCGGCGATGCATAACTGATACCGAGCGCTCATATATATATACGAATGTGTGGAAGGAATTCAAAGAGTTATGCTTCAAGCTGAATCAATGTCGCACGATAAGGAAAGAAAGATGGTAAGTATATCCTAAATGTCCTGTAGCCTCTTGAAGATAGGTATAAACGTCATCATACCAATCTACAAGACTCTACTAGATACTTGCTCATGTCTTGTAGAGCCTATGAACCTAGAGCTCTGATACCACCTTGTCACGACCCAAAATCCACTAGTCATAATGGAACCTAAACCAACCCGCTAGGTAAGCCAACTAATAACTATCCAATTTAAATAATATTTAACAGGACAGTTAATCAAAAGAAATTATCTGAATCTTATACATTCCCCAAGAACTGGTAGTACAAATCATGAGCTTCTAAGAATAGAGTTTACAAAGCGGAAATGAAATATATACATAGTCTGTTTGAAAAGTATATAAACAGAGTTTTATAGATATAAGGCTACCACGAACAAGAGGCAGCTACAATCGGGACGCGGGTATATCTTCAATCCAGCTCCTATCGAACACAGCAACATCAGTAGCCAACATCTACACGCAAGGTGTAAAAGTGTAGTATGAGTACAACCAACTCCATATACTCAATAAGTAACAAACCTAACCTTAGGTTGAAAGTAGTAACGAGCTAACACAACAGTCGGGTACAACACCAATATTCCACCATAAGCATAGTACAATAAAAAAGAGTATCTCAGAAATAAAAGGCTCAGTTCGTTCACAGTTCCAAAAAATAGGCATTTCTTTTCAAGTATCTTAGTGAAAACCCAAATCTCTTTACCGAAAAAACCAAACTACGAGTAAGTTTGAAAACTGTGGTTTTTCCCAAAACTCCTTTCAACAAATAGTAAGATGTTTCATTTTCAGATAGCATGAGGAAAGTACTTATGTATGCCTACATGTCAAGATACAGGTAAAATCATAAATGTTCCCAAAACCGGGTAGCAGAAGGAAATGCATCTCTATGCATATATCTCAAGTACGCATATCAAATGCAATGCATCTCAATGATGAGCTCATGTACCCAGACTCTCAGAGTACTCAATCTGTAACGACCCGGCCGGTCGTTTCGAGAGTTATAACCCTATTTTCCCCATTTCTACTTTTTTTGTGTTATTCAACTATATTATGTTATATTGGGTTAGTTGGTGCAGGACCAGAGTGGTTTCAGAGTGAATTGAGACACTTAGTCTCTTAAGTAAAAGCTTAAGTTAAAAAAGTTAATCAGATGTTGACCTATGTGTAAATGATCTTGGATTTGAATTATGATGGTTTGTTTTAGCTCCGTTAGGTGATTTTGGACTTAGGAGTGCATCCGGAATGTGATTTGGAGGTCCTTGGTAGAATTAGGCTTAAATTGGCAAAATTAGAAATTTGGCGATTTCGGTCGGCAGTGGAAAATTTGATATCGGTGTCGGAATGGAATTTCAAAAGTTGGAGTAGGTTCCTAATGTCATTTGTGACGTGTGTGCAAAATTTGAGGTCATTCAGACGTGGTTTGGTTGGTTTAGGCATCGGTTGCCGAATTTGGAAATTTAGAAGTTCTTAGGCTTGAATCCGAGGGTAAATTGATGATTTGATGTTGTTTTGAGTGATTCGAAGGTCATACTAGGTTTGTATGTTGATATATAACTTGTTGGTATTTTTGGTTGAGGTCCCGAGGGCATCAGGATGATTTCGAAAGGTTAACGGCAAGTTTGAAGTTGGAAACATGCAGCTGGTGTTGCTGTTCTGGTGTGGCCGCACATGCGGGTTGGGAACCGCAGGTGCGAGTTTTGTAGGTGTGGAATTTAGTCACAAGTGCGGGGTTTGGAAGCCTGGGGTTTTATCGCAGAAGCGGATGAGGGGTCGCACCTGCGAGACCACAGGTGCGAAGAGGTGATCGCAGGTGCGGGTTTTAGGACCTTAAGTGACTTCCGCAGATGCGGGCTTTTGGGCGCAGAAGCGGAGGCCGCAGATGCGCTATCTGGATCGCAGATGTGGTTTTTCTTGGTAGAAAGGCATAAATTGAACACTTCGCGAATATTTGGTCATTCTTCACAATTTCAACTCGGTTTTTGGAGCTTTTGGATGGTTTTGAAGAGGGAATCAAAGGGATTTCATTGAGGTAGGTTACTTGAGCCTAATACTCGTATATATGGTGATTTTCCCGTTGTTTAATCATTGTAATTAGTGAAAATGAGGGGTTAGGGCTTGGAAATTTTGGAGAGTAATTTAAGGATTTGAAGGACTTAACGATGTCGGATTGTGATGAATTTAGTATGGTTAGACTCGTGAGTGAATGAGCTTTCTAGTTTTGTGAATTTTGTTGGATTTCGAGATGTGAGCTCGGGGGCCGGGTTTGAAGCTTTTCTTGTTGAATTAATTCCATTAGCGTATATTGATGGTACTGTACTGATTGTGAATAGATTTGGAGCATTTGGAGGCCGAGTCCAGAGGCTAGAGCATTGCGGGGTGGAAATTTGCCAGTTTGAGATAAGTGACGATTGTAAATCTAGTCCTGAGGGTACGAAACCCTGGATTTTGTATCATTATACTATTTTGAGGTGACGCACATGCTAGGTGACGAGCATGTGGGCGTGTACCATTGGGGATTTGTGATTTGGTCCGTCCCGTAGCAACTGTAAAGTTGCATATTTTGTTGAAACCATATGATACTTATATGTTTTAGAAAGAATTTCTGCAAATTAGGCTGAATGCCATGTTCGGGCCTTGCGCCAATGTTGTTTGGACCCTTAGGGGCTTTTTCTTACTATCCTCTCATTGTTTTCGATTGAAAATCTATACTCAGTCATGTTTATACTTGTTTACCGCATAACTCAGTTTTATGACTCTATTTTGATGCATATAAATGCTGTGGGCCGAATGTCTCAGTTTTATGACTCTATTTTGATGCATATAAATGTTTTGGGCCGAATGCCCTATTTTACTGAAATGCCCGAGGGGCTTGAGAGGTTTATGACTGAGTGAGGCCGAGGGCCTGATTTGTGAGGATGAGTGTGGATCGGGGCTGCCCGCCTGTAGCATACTTTATTATTATAGCACGTAAGTTGTCCGTGCAGCACATGAGTTGTCCGTGCAGATTATTAGCGCTTGGGCTGAAGGAGCCCCTCCGGAGTCTGTACACACCCTAGTGAGCGCAGGTACCTACTGAGTGCAAGTGCCGAGTGCTGAGTGACTGGGAGGCATGAGTGATTGTGAGGTATGTCCGAGTGGCAAGAGTGATTGTGAGGTATGTCCGAGTGGCACGAGTGACTGTAAAGTTTGTCCGAGGGGCTGTATATGAGTGATGTTTTTCCCGAGGGGCTGTTTATGGTTTCATCATTTTTTTGCTCACTTTTTCATTGAGCCTTTGTTTGAAAAACTATTGGAAAAATATCTTTAAATGATTTTTACTGGAACTGGGTTTAAACGAGATGATTTGATTCAAACATTAATTTTTAAAGCATGTTGTACTTTACTGAGATTTTGTGATATGAACGTTATATGCTTTATTGCTCGTCACTACTGCTCAGTCTTTATTTATTGTTGTTACTTACTGACTTGGCGTACTCACATTACTCCCTGCACCTTGTGTGCAGATTCAGGTGTAGCTGGACACGGTAGCAGTTATTAAGTGTTCTGGTTGCAGATTGTCTTGGAGATAGCAAGGTAGTTGTTTGGCGATCGCAGCCCCTGCTCTTCTCCCTCTTATCTTCCTCTAGTTATATTTAGCTATTTTCCAGGCTGAGTTAGCCTTGATATTGTTAGACAGATTGTAGTAGATGCTCATGACTAGTGACACCCCGATGTCGGGCTTTTCTTTTCCGCACTTCTATTTTTCTTTGATTTGAACTCCTTAAATAAAGGTTTTATGTTAAATAGTATTGAAATTATCTTTGAAATGAAAATATCAGTTTGTTTGGAAATGAGTCGGCTTGCCTAGTTCCACGATAGGC
>AWOL01S0005600.1:9326-35354 GCA_000715115.1 Nicotiana otophora | reverse complement strand
GGGGGGGGTTGATAGTTCTTGGTTTTGTTTGATTTGGTGTTAAAAACCCTCGATCATAATTGATTTGATTTGGTTTTAACTAAAAATGTCAAACTGAAATCAAATCAACCTGGCATTATATGTATGCAATTTTTAGAAAAAGTATTTATTGTAATGTAATTTATTAGTATTTCTTAAGCTTTTTCATAGTTGTTGTCTTTTAACATACCATTTCAAACTAGGACTTAGAATTTTTGATTGGTTCAATAAGTTTTAGGGATCTTTATACAAAGAGCCGACCTGATTCACAATTTACTTTTTCTAGCAAGTATATAAAGATTATACACTGATTATAGATGAGTATACACATATTACACATGAATTATATATGTATTGTATATCCGCCGGCTATTTTTAGTTTGAAGTTTAAACGGTTGAGTGAGAAGCTATTCAAATTGATTCTCCTAAGTTTTATAGCCCATAGATGTTAGTAACTCAAATAAAGCACAAGCCAAATAAAATCAATACTAATGCTAACAAAAAATTCAATCAATAATAGGAATGACAATAGTGTTACATATCTATTTTTTAGTTTTTCACTGGTTTAGACAATAAAAATGCTAACTTAGTTTTATTTTTTCTATAACGACCCGACTTGTCGTTTTAAGAACTAATTCTCCGTTCAACGACTTAAGGTCCCGAGCAACATCGTAATATGTATTATGACTCGCATGTACGGTCGAGTTTGGTTTTCGAAAGATTCAGAATTAAATTAAAACAACAATTCTCAATTTTGAAGGTTAAATGAAAAGAGTTGACCGGAGTTTGACTTTTGAGAAAAAGACTCCGGAATGGAATTTTGATGATGTCAATAGTTGCGTATGGTAATTTCGGACTTAGGCGTATGTCCGGATTAGGATTTGAAAGTCCGTAGGACAATTCGACGCATTTTGGCGAAAGTTGAAAAATAGAAGATTTTTGAAAAGTTCGACCGAATATTGAATTTTTGATAACGAGGTCGGATTTCGATTCCGAAAATTGAAATAGCTCCATTATATTATTTATGACTTGTGTGCAAAATTTAAAGTCATTCCGGATTGATTTGATACGTTTCGGGCAAATTATAGAAGTTGGAAGATTTAAAAACTCATAATTCGATTCGAGGCGCGATTCGTAATTTTAGCATTGTTTGACGTGGTTTGAAGCCTAGACTAAGTACGTATTGTATTTTTGGGTATGTTGGTATATTTGGGTAAGGTCTCGAGGGCCTCGGGTACATTTCAAAAAGTTAGCGGATTGTTTGGAAATTTTTGTGAATGCCGGTTTTTGGCAACCACTGGTGTCATCGCATCTGCGATGAAATTGATCTCAGATGCGCCATCGCAGAAGCGAGGCTGAGGTCGCAGAAGCGAAATGGACAGGTCTGGGCAGTGGTCGCAGGTGCGAAGAATTTCCCGCACCTGCGTGATCGCAGATGTGGTACATGGAGCGCAGAAGCGAGAAGCTTCGCAAATGCACACTGGACATCGCAAAAGCGATATGCGCAGATGCGACATTCGGTCCGCATGTGCGACTTTTGAATGGACATTGCACCTTCGCAGAAGCAGAATGTTTCTCGCAGAAGCGAGCCCGCATATGCGCAATTTATTCCGCAAAAGCGGTTCTGGACAGAAACATTAAGGACCAAAAATAGTCATTTCGTTATTTTTCGTTTTGGATTTTTGAAGCTCGAATTTAGGCGATTCTTGAGGGATTTTACACTAGCTTGGTTGGTGTAAGTGTTCTATTTCCGAAAGTAATTATATTGCATGAATCTATGGTTATATTCATCGTTTAATTCGAGTTTAATGAAGGAAATTAGAATTTTTGTAAAAAACTTTTCAAAAACGGAAATTCAAGATTTAGAAGACGATTTGTTATTGGAAATCGATAAAATTGGTATGATTGTAATCGTATCGGAATGAGTGTTCGTATTTCATGAAAATTATGTCGGGTTCCGAAAGGTGGGCCCCGCGTTGACTTTGGTTGACTTTTTAGAATAGAATTTTAAGTCGACGTTTTATTATCCAGAATTATTTTCGATGAATTTTAATGAAGTTATACAATTAATTTGGATATATTTGAGCTGTCCGGAGGTCAATTCAAGTAAGAAGGCAGTTTTGAAATATCAGTACAACTTTAAAAAGATAAGTATCTTGCCTAACCTTGAGTGGGGGAATTACCCCTTAGGCATTGAGTTTTATGTGGAAATTGTGTGATTGGAAGCCGTGTACGTGAGGTGACAAGTACGTATTCAGGCCTATATGTGCAAATTTTATTGGTTTAAAGTTTTAGGCATTTTTATGTATTAAATTGGATAATTATTGGCATTTAGTAAATCCTTGAATTGTCACGTCTCATTCCTTATTTGTCGAGTTTATATTTTATATGATAATTTGGTGTTATTGTCACTTGAATTTTTATGTGAACTCCGTGTGTTTGTTGATTGGATATTTTTCTTGGAATTAAATTCATGATGGAATCCTTATCAGCAAATAATTATTAAATAAGTTTAAATTGAGGCGTTAATATACTTATCAAAAATTTAGATTAAAGAAGGTGTTGTCCTATGCTGAGTCACTTTTCTATCTCTATTGTTGTTTTTAAGGTTTTATATACGTTGTGTGGAGCCTTGGGCTATTTGTTGAGAAATGTATTGATTCTACTACATATTTGAAATTTGGTTGTGGTTAGTGACAAATTGTGATATGAATTATTGTATTGTGTTGTGGTTTAAACACTCTCCTTGATGTTATTTATGCTTCCTACCTTGCTTGTTAATGATATACATGTGATTGATAAGGAAGAGTGTAAAGCATGAAGGGTGATGCCGTGCCATTAGAATTATTTATCATGTGAGGGAGAGTGTAAAGCACGAAGGGTGATGCCGTGCCATTTGAGAGTGTAAAGCACGAAGGGTGATGCCGTGTCATTGAGAGTGTAAAGCACGAAGGGTGATGCCGTGCCATTTCATTTATATTATCAGGTGAGGATGAGAGTAAAAGCACAAAGGGTGATATCGTGCCATTACTTTTACATTATCATATGTTCATGGCACGAAGGGTGTTTTCGTGCAGGCGAGGACGAGAGACAAACATTATATTGTGATATTTTTTTGTTGTGTATACATTCATGCCTTTATCTTGAGCTGTTATTGTGCACCTATATTTTCTGTATGACTTGTAGTCGTGGTTGTTGACTGTGTGCCTCTCACTTTAATTCTTTTATTATTATTGTCATTTCTCTCACCTAGTTGGTATTGTTATATGTATACACGGTGAGAAATAGATAAACGCACGAAGGGTGTTGCCGTGCCATTTGATGTGATATATTGAATATATTTCTTATACTAAGAAAGTTAAATGAGGTGTCACATGGTGACTTTTACTTGAAAGAATTATATTTGAAAAATATTTATTTGAAGGAATTATATTTGAAAGATATTTATTTGAAAGATATTTATTTGAAGGAAGTATATTTGAAAGAGTTTTATTTGAAAGATATTTATTTGAAAGATATTTACTTGAAGGGAGTATATTAGAAATATATTTATTGGAAAGTATTATATCCTAAAGATTATTATTTGAAAAGCATATAGGCGAAAGATTTATATTTGAAGGACTTGATTAATTGGTTGTACTTGTATTCATTATTTGTTGAGAAATATTAATGGTGTTCTTGTTGCCCTGCTGTATATACCACTGGTTGATTAGTGTTTTCATCATTGTTATTTGTTTTCTATTATTTTTGTATACTATATTGCACAGGTTATTAGACTAGTGAGTGTCTTGATTGTACCTCGTCACCACTCCACTGAAGTTAGTCTTGATACTTACTTGGTACCAACTATGGTGTACTTATACTATACTTCTGCATATTTTTTGTGCAGAACTAGGTATTGGAGATATCATAATCGGACAGAGTTAAAGTGTGATCGCAAGTATTCAAGGTAGAGCTGCCTGGTCGTCGCAGTCCCTTGCAGTCTTTCCATTTTTATTGTACTGTTAATTTCTTATTTGAATAGTATTGTACATTCGGTCCTCGATATCATTCCATGTATTTAGTTAGAGTTCGTGACTCAGTATTACGGGTCTTGGGAGGTTGTTTGTTGAATATTTCCGCTGTTAGTGTTGACACTTGTATTGAAAAAAGAAATGGCTTGAATTGTTATTAAAATCGGCTTACCTAGTCTTAGAGACTAAGTGTCATCACGACGTCTATGGTGGGATTTTGGGTCGTGACAAGTTAGTATCAGAGCTCTAGGTTCATAAGTTCTACGAGTCACAAACGAGTCTAGTAGAGTCTTGCGGATCGGAACGGAGACATCTATACTTATCTTCGAGAGGCTACAAAACTATTAGGAAATTTCTAATTCTTTCATTCCTGTCGTACGGGATTTGTTGATTTTGGAATTTGAGTCTTTGCATCTCTATTCTCTCACAAATGGTGAGGACACGTGCTACCGGGTCAGTTGAGCAAACACTCGCGCATACTGCTAGAGCCGAAAGAGGCCGGGACCGGGGCCGAGGCAGAAGTCGAGGTAGAGGTCGAGAAAGGGCACGTGTCGCAGCTAGAGCACCTGTCAGAGTAACAATTGAGGAGCCGCCAGTAGCTCTGGTTAGGGACAGGTACCAGAAGCACTTGTTGTTACCCCGGACTTCAGGAGACTTTAGCACAGTTCCTGAACATGTTTTGTATATTAACTCAGGCACGATTGATCTCCGTTATACCAAATATTTCACAGGTTGGGGGAGGAGATCAAACTCCTACCGCTCGTACTCCAGAGCAGCATGTCTATATTGGTCAGGTTCTGGGTGTGGTGTCGGTATAACTTGTTATTCCGATTTAGCTTGAGTTCAGGCCAGGGACATCAGAAGAAGAACAAGAGAGACTTGAGAGATTAAAGAGGTATAGTCCACCTACTTTTGGTGGCACAGCTACCAAGAATGCCCAGGAATTTCTAGAAAAGTGCCACCATATTCTCCACACCATGGGTATTATGGAAGTGAGCGGAGTTGCCTTTACTACATTTCAGTTATCAGGAGCAGCATATCGATGGTGGCGGGCTTATGAAGAGGGCAGACCAGCCGATGCAACACCACCAACTTGGGCTCAATTTTCGGAGATATTTTTGAAAGAGTTTGTTCCCCAGACTCTCCAGGATGCGTGGTGCACTTAATTTTAATGATTGCGTCAGGACACCATTACGGTGTCAGAATATGCCATCAGGTTCGGTAAGTTAGCCTGTCATACTCCTACTTTGGTTCATACAGCTGGAGAGAGAGTGTACGGATTCATTAAAGGACTCAATTATGATCATAAAATTTTGTACGACTCGAGAGCTACAGACCGATACTTCATTTCGGCTAGTGGTAGAAATTGCCAAGATGTTAGAACATGTTTGGGGTGGAGGACATGCAGATAGAGGGCGCCTAAGAGGTGGAGGCCCGGCCCGTTGATATAATTACTATGAGACGGATTGTTGTGATACTTCCAGAGTATGGAAACATGGAATACTGGAAGAACTGCAGCTAAACTAGGTGGTAGTGCAAGTCTGTAAGCCACTTCTCCAACCCTCTCAAGAATCTCAAAAGGGCTGATATACCTAGGGCTCAACTTGACCTTCTTCCCAAACCTCATAACACCCTTCAAAGGCGAAACATGTAGCAAGACCCGCTCCCCAACCATGAATGCAACATCGTGAACCTTCTGATCCTCATAACTCTTCTGTCTAGATTGGGCTGTACGAAATCGATCTGAATCACTTTAACCTTTTTCAAAGCATCCTGAACCAAGTCTGTACCCAATAGCCTAGCCTCGCCCGGCTCAAACCAACCCACTGGAGACCAACACCGCCTACCATACAAAGCCTCATACGGGGCCATCTGAATGCTCGACTGATAACTGTTGTTGTAGGCAAACTCCCCAAGTGGCAGGAACTGATCCCAAAATACCCCAAACTTCATCACACATGCACAGAGCATATCCTCCAGTACCTAACTCAACTGCTCGGATTGTCCGTCCGCCTGACGGTGAAATGTTGTGCTCAACTCAACTCGAGTACCTAACTCATATTGTACGACCCTCCAGAACTATGATGTAAACTACGTATCCAGTCAGAGATGATGGATACCGGCACGTCATGAAGCCTGACAATCTCGTGGATATAAATTCAAGCCAGCTGCTCGAAAGAATAAGTAGTCATCACTGGAATGAAATGAGCTGACTTGGTCAACCTATCCACAATCACCCAAACTGCATCAAACTTCTTCTAAGTCCGTGGAAGCCCAACAACAAAATTCATAGTGATCCGCTCTCATTTTCACTCAGGAATCTTTAGTTTTCGAAGCAATCCACCTGGCCGATGGTGCTCATACTTCACCTGCTGACAGTTTAGGCACCGAGCTACATACTCCACTATGTCCTTCTTCATTCTCCTCCACCAATAATGTTGCCTCAAGTCCCGATACATCTTCATGGAACCTGGATGAATAGATACCGTGAACTGTGAGCCTACTAGAGAATCAACTCACGCAAACCATCTACATTAGGCACATAAAGCCTGCCCTGCATCCTCAATGCGCTATCATCTCCAATAGCGACCTCCTTGGGATCATTGTGCTGAACCGTGTCCTTAAGGACAAACAGGTGGGGGTCCTCATACTAACGCTCCCAGATACGATCATAAAGAGAAGATTGAGAAACCACACAAGCCAAAACTCGACTCAGCTCAGAAATACCCCATCTAACAAACTAGTTGGCCAAGGCATGAACATCCAATGCCAATGGCCTCTCTGCTGCTGGTAGATATGCTAAGCTACACAAATTCTCCGCCTTGCAACTCAAGGCATCGGCCACCACATTGGCCTTCCCGGGATGGTATAGAATAGTGATATCATAGTCCTTAAGAAGCTCTGATACCAACTTGTCACGGCCCAAGTTTTTCCTACGTAGGATATCATGACGACACCTAGTCTTTAAGACTAAGTAAGCCTAATAATTGCGGAAAAGAATTGAAATAACGACTAAAATCTCAACATCAACAGATAAATATATAACTGAAAATTGCCGCTCGGCATATACAAGTAGAATTACAACTCAGAGAAGAACAACTCCCAAAACCCGATAGTTATAAGCCACAAGCTCTAAGGAAGTACTAAATATCTCTATACATCAGAGTCTAAGAGAATAAAGAAAAATAACATAATAAGGATAGAGGGGGACTCTAAGGTCTGTGGATGCTGGCAGATATCCTTTGAAGTCTCCAAGCAGTAGCACACGCTCTACTATCCAGGCTAATAAGATGTACCTAGATCTGCACAAAGACATGTGCAGAAGCATAGTATGAGTACACCACAACGGTACCTAGTAAGTGTCAAGCCTAACCTCGGTAGAGTAGTGACGAGGTCAGGCCAAGGTCCTACTGGATAATGAAAAATAATGCAGAAGTGAAATAATAAGAATAAATGGCAGGTTAATGAAACAATAAGAATGTACGGAGAAGCGACAGCACAGAAACAAAAATAAGAAGACAATTACAACACGTAAGGAAAAGAACGTCCTACAAGTTAAGGAACAACAACAAGAACACAACAAACAACACAACAAATAGAGGAAAACAGTAACCACATGGTAGAAACCTCGTGCCAATAATACTCCGCACGGAAGAAACCTCATGCCAAGGCATAAAAGGGAAACTACTTAGCAAAGACCGAAATTTTAACATTTAGCCCGTGTACGCACTCGTCACCTCGCGTACACGGAACTCACATATCACAAATTGTTACAACAATACCAAATCCAATGGACATTTCCCTCACACAAGGTTAGACAAGTCACTTACCTCAAACCAAGCTCAATCAATCAATAAAAATGCCTTTCCCTTTACTTTTCGACTCCGAACGACCCAAATCTAGCCAAAAGCAATTACATACTATGAATATAACTATAAGAAACTAATCTAATTAATGAAATCATGACTTTAACAAAGAATTATAAATTCGCCCCAAAAAGTCAACCCGGGCCCATGTCTCGAAATCGGATAAAAGTTACAAAATCCGAATATTCGTTCAACCACGAGTCCACCCATACCAAAATTACTCAAATCTGATACCAAAATCTCGATTAAAACCTCAAAATTCGGTCTTAGATCCTTACACATTTTCCCCAATTTTACAACCCAAATCCTTAATTAAATGAAGAAATTAATGACAGATTAGTGGAATATAATAAAAAATGAGTCAAGAATACTTACCCAAATATTTCCTCTACAAATCCCTCAAATTCTCACCTAAAACTGAGCTCTCAAAAAAGAAAATGAGAGCAAACCCTCGATTTTGAAGTTTAAGCTCTGATGCCGAGTTATTACACTACGCAATCGCGTAGAACAAAGTAAGCTGCCCCAACAAAAAGACTTACATGAACACGGTTGGAACCACGCAAACGCGAACCACTGATTTCCTCAACTTACGTGATCGTGTCTCCCCTCACGCGATCGCGAAGCACAAACGCGTGAGAACCAGTTGCCCTCTCTCCTCTTAGCGAATGTGACAAAGCCCACGTGTTCCCGATGCACTGCCTGGCCAACCTACGCGATCGTATACCCCAACTCGCGAACGCATAGGGTAAAAACACCACTCCCCAAACAAGCCTACACGATCGCGGACCTATCCACGCGATCGCGTATAAGAAAACAGAATACAGACACCGGAAATTCTTCATCCATAACACCAAGTCCAAAATTCATCCGTTAACCATTCGAAACTCACCCGAGGCTCTCGGGACCTCAACAAAACCTACAAAAAAGTCCTAAAACATCATACGAACTTGGTCGAACCTTCAAATCACATCAAATAAAGCTAAAACTACGGATAGCACCCCAATTCAAGCTTAATGAACTTATAAACTTTTAACTTTCACATTCGATGCCGAAACCTATCAAAACACGTCTCATTGACCTCAGATTTTGCACACAAGTCACATTTGACATTACAGACCTACTCCAACTTCCGGAATAAAAATTTGACCTCGATATCAAAAAGTCCACTTCCGGTCAAGCTTCCCCAAAACCTTCTAATTTTTTAATTTTCGTCAATTAACGCTGAAATGACCTACAGACCTCCAAATTGATATTTAGACATGCTCCTAAGACAAAAATCACCATACAGAGCTATTGGAACTGACGAAAACTCCATTCTGGAGTTGTCTTCACACAGGTCAAACTATGGTCAACTCTTACAACTTAACCTTCACACTTAGGGACTATGTGTCCCATTTCACTCCGAAACTCCCCTGAACCCGGCACCAAGCACCCCGGTGAGTCAAGTAACCATAAAATGGAATAGAGGGAGAAATAAATAGGGAATCAAGGCTAATACTTTCAAAATGATCGGTCAAGTAGTTGCAAAAAGAATTGATGAATCATCAACTCACCACCAGAGGCGGATTCAGGATTTAATGGCTATGAGTGCCACTATATTTATTGCAAATCTACCACTAGCAAAGGAAATTAAATTAGAATATACATTTGGCTAGTTCGCTCTTTCTTGAATTAATTCGGTTCGGGTCTACTTTAAATTATTTTTTCATTCCACAAGATTTTTGATGCATAACTAAATACACGATAACCAAATTGAATATGTTTGTTCCTTTATTTGAAATCAAGGGAAAACTAAAATTAGATGAAAAAACGAAATATGATTAAAGTCATATTCAAATAAGAATTTTGAGGTCTAGAAAAGAAAACGGAAGCAAAGATAATTAAAAGTATAACAAAAATGGGGTTGTACAAATAAAGAAAATACAAAGATGAAGAAAATAAAAAAAATAAAGAAAAAGAGAAGAAGTGGAAAAAATGGAAAAAAGAAAAGTAGCACCAAGAGGAAAAACAAAACTAAATGGCCATTAGTGGGTCTCGATCCTGGGTGACACGTCTGGAAAAGTGTGTCCCTAACCATGGCACCTCCAATTAATTAGTTACTTTGGGTTCCACACCTTGATAGTACTGTATACTTGAAATTTTTACCCGAGTGTGGGGTGGCATATCACCCCTTCTGATCTACATAGATCCGCCCCTGCTCACCACAAAAAGAATTGTTCCAAGACGAACTACGATTCACTAGGAAATGAAGTTTACTCCTACAAACTAAATGTCTTCTCTTATGTGAGTGTTTTATTATCATAGAAAAAGATAAGAACACTACTCTATTGATGGAGATAAAGGGACGTTTGTTTCTTTTCTTGTAAAAATGAGAAGAAAGTCCATCCCCGATGAAATCCGTTTTCATCACTTAATAAAAAATAATTCTGCTATTTTGACTTCTCTTAACCTTATATCCTTATCCTTTATAAATGGGTCGGGTCAGTACATATGAGTGACTAACCCATTATCCAACATCTCCCACTTTGCTCATGATGGGCTAGACCCCGTCTAGTATCACAACGATAACACACATTATTCACATGACAAATAGTTCGTGCGACTATGAGCATATAAAGCTATAATATTTCATAGCTATTAAGGTTGTACAAAAGCTCAAACTAGAAATCCAATCATATACGAAAAAGATTTACTACTAACATGAGAATTTTATTACTCGCAATACCCTAGACATCATCTGCTACTATAGTACTCCCTCTGTTTCAATTTAGATGAGGTAGTTTGACTCGTCACAGAGTTTAAGAAAAAGAAGAAGACTTTTAAAACTTGTGGTCTTAAAAGCTTAAGGGGTAAAAACTTTGTGGGGCCATGATATTTGTGCGGTTATAAAAACTTCTTATTAAGGGTAAAATAGATAAAATGAAGAATTTAAAGTTGAATTATTTCCAAATTTAGAAATGTGTCATTTATTTTGGAACAAACTAAAAAGGAAGGTACCTCATCTACTTTGAAACGGATGGAGTAGTTGTTTATCATACCTCATCCTCTAAAGAGGTGAACTCGAGTTCATGTATAATATTGTATCCACAATTACACTCGACACTCTCATGGTAAGTGTAATAGTCGACTTGTGAATACAAGTTAAATTACTAATTTTAGTTGTCTTCTCTTTTTACTTGAATCTATCTATTTCAAATCAACTGCTTTCCTAGACATGCATTGCATTACCGAATCACTCATGACTATTAATAACATACTAAAGAAGCAATATTGATTGAAACTTCAAGAAACAGTAAAAGGTCAAAAGGTATTTTATTGAAAGTTAATATAACTTTTTGGGATATCACACAATGAAGAAACATGGATCCATTCTTTCATTATCACATCGGTCGTTTAGACAACGTAGTATGAAACACATGCTATATTGATCTCACCTTATATTGGCACGTGTGTCTCATTCTTTTACTCATTCAACACCGTACAAATCTTGGTCTAGTCACATCCAAATATGTAACCCGAGTTTCTCACTTCAATAATCCTCAAATCCAATTCCATAGAGAAACTTCTATCTGGCTTACAAAATAAGTCATTAAGAATTATAGAATCCATAAGTCGGAACTCTAGTTAAGACCGACCATTTTATTCAAAAATATACATCGCCTTGCACTAATCAAGGTACTAATAGGTCTTATATTTGCACATTCCTGGACGTCAGAGACAATCACCTGTGTGAGAGAGCCGATCTCGCGACTTTTTTGACACACTTATATCCTTCACAAGGATATCTTCACATGCATACATAATATCAACCAAATATCAATAATAATATTGGTGCTAGTGCTAGGGGTTATGATGATGCGCACGGCGGGTTCGATTTTGGGGATAGGAACGAGGGAGGTACTTCACTGTTGGAATTTTCTAGAGCTTTTGATTTAGTTATAGCCAACTCGAGTTTTCCGAAGAGGGAGGAGCACCTGGACACATTCCGGAATTCGATGGCCAAGACTCAGATTGACTACTTTCTCTGTAGGAAATATGATAAAGGTATATGTACTGATTGCAAGGTCATCCCTAGTGAGCACCTCACGACCCAGCATAGGCTCCTAGTAATGGATCTGGAGATCAAGAGGAGTAGGAGGAAAAAGGCGGTGTACAGGCAACCTAAGATCAAGTGGGGTAACTTGACCAAGGATAGAGCTCAGGAGTTGGGGGAGAAGTTGCTGGCAATTAGGGCCTAGAGGAGTAGGGGACGCGACTAGTATGTGGATCAAGACTACGAGTTGCATTAGGGAAGCTGCTAGAGAGGTCTTAGGGGTCACGAAGGAATTTTTTGGGGGTCATAAAGGGTACTGGTGGTAGAATGGAGAGGTCCAAGGTAAAGTGGAAGCTAAGAAAGCTACTTATTTGAAGCTAGTAGAGAGTATAGACAAGGAAGAAATAAGGACTTATCGGGAGTGTTACAAAAAGGCAAAGAAAGAGGAAAAGTTAATAGTTATGGCAGCAAATAATGCGACATTTGATCATCTGTACGAGGAGCTCGGGGGCAAAGGCGGGGACAAGAAGATGTACCGATTGGCCAAGGTAAGGGAGAGGAAAGCCAGTGACTTAGACCAATTCAAGTGCATCAAGGAGGAGGATGGCAAAGTATTGATGGACGAGGTACTTATTAGAAGAAGATGGCAGACATAGTTACATAAACTGTTGAATGAGGAGGGAGATAGAAGCATTGTGTTAGGTGAGTTGGAGCACTCTGAGAGTCGGTGAGATTTTGGATTTTGTAGGTGTATTAAGGTAAAGGAGGTGGAAGGGAAAATACGTAAAATGTGCAAGGGCAGAGCGACGGGCCCAGACGAAATCCCAATGGAATTCTGGAAAAGCGCGGGGTGAGCAGACTTGGAGTTGCTCACTGGGTAATGTTATTTCCAGAACGAAGAAGATGCCCGAAGAATGGAGGTGGAGTACGATGGTTCCGTTGTACAAAAATAAGGGTGATATCCAAAATTACAATAATTATAGGAGTATAAAGATGTTGAGTCATACTATAAAGGTTTGGGAGAGGGTGGTGGAGGCTAGGGTGAGGAGGTGTGTGTCTATTTCTGAGAACTAGTTAGAATTCATGCCGGGACGTTCGACCACGGAAGCGATTCATCTGGTGAGGATATTAATGGAGCAGTATAGGGAAATGAAGAAAGACTTACATATGGTATTTATTGACCTTGAGAAAGCGTACGATAAAGTCCCGAGGGAGATTCTGTGGAGGTGTTTGGAGGCTAGCGGTATTTCGGTAGCGTACACTAGGGTGATTAGGGATATGTATGATAGTGTTAAGACTTAAATGAAGACTGTGGGAAGTGACTCAGAGCAGTTTTCTGTTGTGATGAGGTTGCATCAGGGATCGGCTCTTCGCCCATTTTTATTTGTCTTGGCAATGGATGTGCTGTCGCGAAAAATCCAAAGGGGGGGTGCCTTGGTGTATGCTATTTACCGATGATATAGTGTTGATTGATGAGACATGAGGTGGAATTAACGCAAGGCTGGAGGTTTGGAGATAGACCTTTGAGTCTAAAAGTTTCAAGTTGAGCAGAACCAAGACAGAATACTTGGAGTGCAAATTCAGTGACGGGACCCATGAAATAGACGTAGATGTAAAGCTTGATGCTCAACTTATACACAAGTAAACAAGTTTCAAGTATTTCGGGTCTATTATTCAAGGTAACAGGGAGATTGACGAAGATGTCACGCATCACATCGGAGCGGGATAAATGAAATGGAGTCACGTTTCTGGTATTTTATGTGATAAGATTGTGCCACCAAGACTTAAGGGTAAGTTTTATAGAGTAGTGGTTCGACCGACTATGTTGTATGAGGCTGAGTCTTTGCCAGTTAAGAACTCCCATGTGCAGAATATGAAAGTATCAGAAATGAGAATGTTAAGATGGATGTGTGGGTATACCAGGAGAGATAAGATTAGGAATGAAGCTATCCAGGACAGAGTGGGAGTAGCCTCCGTAGAGGACAAGATGCGGGAGTCGAGGCTGAGATAGTTCGGACATGTTAAGAGGAGAAGCATCAAAGCTCCCATTAGGAGGTGTGAGAGGTTGTCCATGGCGAGTTTGAGAAGAGGTCGAGGTAAGCCTAAGAAGTGTTGGGGAGAGGTGATTAGGCATGACATGGCGATGCTTCAGCTCACTAAGGACATGACCCTTGATAGGAGGGTGTAGAGGTCGAGGATTATGGTAGAAGGTTAGTAGGTAGTTGAATGTTTCTTAGTTATTCACCGATAGTCTTAGTAACACGCATGTCCCTTCGTATTCTCGGATCTTAATTTCATTATGTGATTTTGTTTGCCTCAGGTATTGTATTCTCTGTTGTTATTATTTGGTAGTACTTTTCCTTTATCTTCCTCCTTTTCTTCTCTCTTCCTTTCTTGTTTTCCTTCTTCTTATTCTTCCTCTTCTTCTTCTTCCTTCTTATTCTTCTCCTTCTTCTTCTTTCCAAGTTGAGGGTCTATTGGAAACAGACTCTCTACCTTCATTATGTAGGTGTAAGGTTTGCGTACAGACTACCCTCCCCAGACCCCACATATTGGGAATATACTGAGTATGTTGTTATTATTGTTGTTGATGATGAGTTATACTTGGATAAACAAAATATTTATAATACATAAACATTATCATATCCTTCGCAGCCTAGAGCCAGAACATTATCAGTTTTGTGTAGATATGTATTATAATGTTATATGTCTACTTGCCATGATGTCTCTCAAGAAGTTATACCCGATATTAATATTTTGGTCTTGTTGTGATACGTAGGGTCTTTTATAACTATAATAATATAGAATCATGAGACCCTGAGGACTCTTTGCATTATCCAAATGCTCAAAAAATCTTTTTAACCAAACAACTTCTAGTATTGCAATATTCAAAAGCTACAAACTTAGCTTCATAGTTGAACGAGCCATGCAAATTCTTTTCTTGCTTTACCATGAAATAACACCATCATTAAGTAATAAAGCATAATCGGAGGTGAATTTTCTATCATCCCAGTCACTAACCCAATCAACATTTATAAATATACTTTTAAAAGTAAATCAGGTCCACTATAACATAGTGAACAATTTGCAATTTCTTTTGGGTATCGAAAAATCTTCTTCACTATTTTCTAGTGATCTCTTCCGGATTAGATTGATATCTACTAACCAGGCCCATGGCATAACAAACATCTGTGCGAGTATACATCAAAACGCACACCAGGCTCCTAACAACATTTATATATGGAACTCAAGACATGTCTTCTTTTTCTCGTCGAATCTTTGGGCACATTGTAAGGCTTAAAGTTTCACTTCTTGATATAGGAGTATACATGGGTTTGCAACTATTTATTTGGAAGCGTCTCAAAACTTTCTTTAAAAATATTTCTTGAGATAGACTCAATAACTTCTTGAAATAATTTCTTTGGATCTTAACTTACAACTATATATTCCGCCTCGCCCATATTTTTCATGTCAAATGACTTGATAATTTTCATATACTCTAAATTATTTTTTATCATAAAATATCATCCACGTAAAGGAAAAAAATTTATAAACATTCCATTGGACTTCTTCAAATAGATGCAATGATCTTCATTAATCATAGTAAAATCATATGAGATTACCTCCTTATGAAATCTCAAATATTACTGCCTTGAAGACTGCAACAAGCCGTATATAGATCTTTTCAATTTAAGATATTTTCGTGGATTTTAGCGATAAAAACGACATGTTATTCCACGTAGATTTTCTCATTTTGTTCTCTACTGATAAAAGTTATCTTCACGTCTATGCGATGTAATTCCAAATCTAAACGTGCGACAATAGCCAAAAATAAGGAAATTTAAGTAAAATTTATAACTGGTGAAAAGGTTATCTGATAATATATTCGAGCTTCTTGAGTAAAGCCTTTTGCCACCAATCGTGCCTTGTAGATTTCTATTGATCCATCCACTTTGCATTTAATTTTGAGAACCCATTTGTTCTAAATAGCTATATGCCCGAGCAGAAGGTCAACTAGATCCCAAACTTAGTTGATTTCATGAACTTCAATTCTTCTTTCATTGCTTTCATCCACTCATCATTAATAGAACTCGAAAAAAGCCTCTGCCATATAATTTGGCTCATCTATTTTTGTGCGAGATTTCAAGAAATATAATCTTCAACATCATACGTACGTTTAGATATATTTTTTTGGTACTCTTTCGTAGTTGAAATTCAGATTTATCCAAAAAAGAATTTTCGGATTGAGAACTCTCACTCTCACTCGGATCAAGAACAAGATCTTGATTGATTTGATTATCAAATGTATCGAACGACATTAGTTAATTATCTGAATTCAGCACTTCATAAAGAGACTCTCCATTCTTTGTTTTGCCCTTCTTCTAGAATGTGATGTCTCGTGATACAATTTCTATAATACTTCATCCTCTAATTCACCAATGAACATAAAACTTTTGAAGCGAATATCTTTTAAAGATATAATTTCTTGCCTTTTGGACCCAATTTTTCAAACTTGCTAAAATAACTTTTCATATATGCAACACAACCCCAAGGTCATAGATCATTCAAGTTTAGTTTATGACCGATCCATAGCTCAGGGGAGTAAAAGAAACTGATTTAGAAGGAAATTTATTCAATATGTAGGTTGCAGCCAATAATACACTTACCTTATCATGTCCAATAATATCATATTCTTCCTTTTCTACACTATTTTACCAAGGTGTAAAGGAATAATCAGTTGTCTAGTGATGCCCTTTCCATTACACAAATTCATCAAATTATCTCGATAGATATTCACGCCTTATAATTAATTCTCAACTTCATTCATATATCTTCTAAAACATTTAAGTGCTTTAGATTTATGGGATTCATATATCTTCTAAAACATTTAAGTGCTTTAGATTTATGAGAAATTAAAGCGCGACAAATCATCAACAAACATAATGAAACACAAAGCTCCAGACCTAGCCCTCACATTGTAACTTTCTTGATTGATTTGATTATGTGAAATAGAAAGTTAGATCTATTAAATTTTCCAATGATTTACATATAATCTTTCCGGCAAGATAATGTTCACTGCTTGGTATTTACAATTTGGAAGGAACCCAAATCTAGCTCATTCGCCAATTTATTTACTCAATCTTGCCCTATGTGACCATATCTGGCATTCCATGTGATGCGCATTGGTCTACACAAAAGTCATAAGTGGAAAGGCTATAATCATAAAATTATCTACAATCATAGAAAATATTCTCTAAAGATTCATCTTCGACCTCCTTTTCCTCTCAGCCATTTTCCTAATTTTTCTTACGCTTCAAACCTAAAAGCTTTTACCATATGATTCTGCCACGTAGGCACTAAGTATAGCTTTATCAGTACCAAAATGCTCATCTTCAAGCTCCACATGGCGGACAATATTAACAAAGGTTTTGATATTATCATTGTGGATTATATTGACCTTGAAAAGTTTTCAACTGTCAGAAAGAGACCAAATCACTGTCTGAAGTTGTTGCTCATCAGAGAGAATATGACCAACAATTTTAAGTTGAGCAATCATTTAAGACATCACCCTATGGTGCTACTTAACACTATGATCATTTAGCTTGTTGTATGTATCAAATATGATTGTCAACTATTTGTGGCGGTTCACAACTATACCGCCATTTGTCTCTCATAAATGTGTTCATATGGCTTGAACAGTAGGCTATTGCTCATATTCATGGATGTGATCATCAACAAGTGAACTTATAGTAATTTCATGTGCAGTGAAATCTTTCTTTTTTCAAGTACTGTAAGTTCTGGATCTGTCCTGTGTTGGGCAGTGTTACCCTCCTTTGAATGACTCATAACATAGTTTATATCTGTAAAAGCATCTTGCTATTCCAGTACATGCCGCATCTTACGGCTCCATGTATCATAATTTTTGCCTTTCAACCTATCACCTTATTCATATTAGTAATTATATATTTTGAAGTCCAGGCCTGTTATACTTAAAAGAGACAACCATGAAAGTGTCACTCATCAATAATGCATGTGATATACACATTCAAGTAATGCAATTTCCATAATGATTTCACATTTAGTGTAGGATCAAAAGGTCATTAAGTTTCCGGTCATTATCTACAATCCAAACGTTTAATCAAAAGTGAGAATCATTTCTCAGTGTGTATTAAATTATATTCATGACTAGAATCACATAGTTTCTTTAAATTTTATCATCTTACAACACTCTATTATACATACCAATAAGCAGAAAATATAACAGAAGAGACAAACAACACATGTTCATTAGAAATTACACAAATTAAGAGACCATAAACGTAATTTTATATTCACATTTTATGCTTCCTATCATACTAGTGAAAAAGAAATTACAATTCTATCAGCCAAAGTGTTAGCTAGCTTGTCTATAGGATAAGGTTGATAAATACGAGGCCATAGACATGTCCTTAGAAGCCAAAATTTCTCAATTTTAGCTTCTATGTTCTTTTTCTACCACCCGGCTATATGCGCTTGAGTATATACTCAAAGGGACTAATTTGGATCATACTCATGATAAATTATCCAATACATTGCCCCAATACTCTGGGAAGAATCCCTCGCGAAGGACAAAATGACCCAAATTTTAACTTATCACAATTCATAGGGTCATTTTTCAAAATTTAAACTCCCCGTATTATCTTCTTCCTTCCATATGTCAATTTCTCTCATCCCTTAAGATTCTTTGTATCGTCATCACAATATTCTCCTGACGATTTTAGAATCAGAATCGTCACCAATATATATAATAGTCCTACAATGACGCACTTTTCTACGTTGTCCCTTTGCTCAACCTCTAGCGTCACTCCCACAAGAGTATTTCGAGCTAGTTCCCATCCAACTATTTCTCAAATATGAGTAAGGGAATAACTATACTGATTTTTCATAACCATTCAATGTGACAACATATGCTCAATAACTCGTAGAAGAGAAGAAAATTGAAGGATAATAAAGACTTAACTTCGTTTCTTCACTTAAGAAACAAGGAGTTGAATTAAAAGAAAAAAATCCTTAATAATTATAGTTGACAAATCCAGTAAAGATTAAATAAATCTGAACTTCATATAAATGGAGAACACTCTCAAAACATAATTCTAGAGACTGGGATAATAAGATAGGAAGTATTTGTCTACATTCAGTTGAATAAAGGCATTCATGCAACTGTGTTAGGATTTCAAGTAAGTGCTATCCTTCTATTTGTATATTACATATCACTAATTTGAGGGATTAGCTAAAAAGTTTCACATGTGCAGTCCCAAAAAAAAACAACCAAACAAATAAACTACCATAAGAGACTTTTGGTCAATGAAGAACACATCTTTGGCATAAAAGCTGAACCCAATATAACTCTTAGTATGTTGTTATGATTAGAAGTTCCATGTTGTGGCTTTCAGAAGCCCACGATTCACTTCTATCTTTTTCACATTTTTTGCCATAAGAATGACATACAACTTCACTATTGGAGCAAATAAGAAAATATTGCTCCTATGTTATTCACATGGTACCTTTTCCAATAAAAAGTGTCCTTCAAAGTCAAATTGTAGCAATGGTGAAAGACCCCCAACTTCTCGCGCTAAAATATGTTTACACATATTTCAAGAGATAGAAAACTAGGAATTCAACCAAATATATTACTTTATGGAGGCAACCAATAACCAGGAATAAATAA
This sequence comes from Nicotiana otophora, assembly GCA_000715115.1. Lineage (NCBI taxonomy): Eukaryota > Viridiplantae > Streptophyta > Magnoliopsida > Solanales > Solanaceae > Nicotiana > Nicotiana otophora. The sequence goes on along the minus strand of AWOL01S0005600.1, from coordinate 15,716 downwards.
CCTGGCTCTGATGTCATTATTGGAATAAATTACGGGCGAAAACAACAAATTATTTAGCTTTTATATGCAGCGGAATAATGGATGAACTCACCATTAAAAGATTTATCCCAAGTCAAACTTCGATTCACTAGAAAATATAGTTTAATCCCACAAACTAAATGTCTTCTCTTATGTGAGTGTTACTTCTCTATTGATAGAGAGAAAGGGACGTTTGTTTCTTTTCTTGCAAAAAACGAGAAGAGAGTCCATCCATGATGAAATCTGTTTTCACCACTAAATAAAAATAACTATGTTATTTTGTAACTTCTCCTTAAGGAAGTTATCTCTTAACTTCTCTTAACCTATGTCTTATCTTTTCTAAATGGGTCGGGTCAATCTGTATGAGCGACCCGCCCGATATCCAACACAATGGATTTGGTTAACTTTTATTACTAATATTATTCCTATTTTAACCATGAAATATTAGAGTAAAATAAAGATGATCGATCACGAGATAGTTTGAGTTATTCTATTGTTAATTATTGTCGATATTAAATAGGCAAAAAAGAGTCAAAATTGTCCTTTTACTAATAAACCTAAATTTTGTATTCTACTGTACAAAAGCAAGATTGATATTCAAAATTGCAACAACTATAGAGGTATCAAGCTACCAACTACGGTATGTGTCACGACCCAAATCTCAACCAGTCGTAATGACGCACATCACATTACTAGTGTCTAGAACTCCCAACCATGTGCATGAGCTACTAATATCAACATAGTCTAAACTCTAGTACAATTGTAAGAGAAAATAGAATAGTATTAAAATAAAATGAAAGGAAGGAGAGTGAAAGTTTGCGGGTATCATAGTAGCTACCTCAAAGTTTGCGAGAAGGTACTAACACCAGATGTAGCAGCCACCGCGTCCATATGTACCTGGATCCGCACGAAGTGTAAAGTGTAGTATGAGTACAACCGGCCCGATGTACTCGATAAGTAACAAGACTAACCTTGGGCGGAAAGCAGTAACGAGCTTAGAAAGATACATTCCGAATCAAATAATGACAATACAGATATAACAAGATAATGACAGTGATTAGGGGTATACAAGCCAAACCGTCAAGCCAAACCGAACTGACGAACCAAGTCAAACCGAAGAAAAAAACCGACTTGTGGTTTGGTTTGATTGGTTTGGTGTTGGAAAATAAAAAACCGATCATTCTTGGTTTGATTTGGTATTAACAAAAAAAGTCAAATGGAATCTAAACCAAACCGACATAATATATATATATATACACACACACACACACACATAAAAAATAATCATTAAAATCTAATTTATAAGTATTTTCTAAATTATTTTATAGTTTTCAATGTCTTGAGATATTATTTATTTGTGGGCTTGTAAATTCACTATCCACTTAATAGATTTTAAATTCTAACTACACAACCTAAATTTGAAGCCCAAACTAAAACCCAATAAGAAAAGACAATAAAATAGGTTATTCCTTGTCTTCATTCTTCCGTATCTTTTCTATCTTCCAACTCCAAAGTCAAAAAACCCCAAATAGTGAAAACCCTTCCATCCACTTCACGACGAACTTCCTTCTTTGCCATTTCGAGCCACTGTTCAAGTTTGTAATTACTTATTAGTCTTTCTACTCCAATACAATTTGGTAAGCTAAAGCATTTGATTAAACCAATTATGTTATTTTGTCCCTTTAAATTTGGGTATAATTGTTATCTTAGATTGTTGGTCCTGAAATTTGATGTTACGAGTTGTGTTCTTTCACTCCAATATTGCACTTACATTTGTGATGAAATCACTGCTTAATGTTAAAGGTTCTCTAAGAAGTAACCTGAATTTAAGAAGCTTCCGAACTTATCTTTTTTCTCATTTATTTTTCTTTAAATTTCAGTAAGTAATTCGAATATTTTATTATGTGTAGAGACTCTCTTTCTAGATGGAAACTACCACTGGAATAGATGTGGAGATGATTGTCAATGATCCTCTGATTGTGCCGGTGGCACCTCAAAAGAAAGGTAAAAGCACTCCTCATACACGCACTCCTCCTAAAAAGCAAAAAAGGACAAATTCTTCAGATCCTGATTCTAAGCCTGGTAATACTGGAAGAGAAACATCTGAGATTTGGAATCACTTTACAAAATTTATTGATAAAGGAGGCAAACGTAGAGCAAAATATAATTATTTTGTAAAACACTTTACTTCCGAGACCAAGACTAATGGAACTTCTACTTTGTGGAATCATTTAAATTTGATGTGTCTTAAATCTCCCTTTAGATTTGTTGATAAGAAGCAATCTACATTAAAACTTACAACTATCCAAGAAGGGGAACAAGAAACTGGTAAAAGTTCTATTGAAAGGGTGGTGTATAATGTGGAGGATATTAGGAGGGCAATTGCCGAATTTGTTATTATTGACGAGCAGCCATTTAAAGTTGTTGAGGGAGAAGGATTTAAAAAGTTAATGGCTAAGGCTTTGCCTAATTTTGAATTACCTTCTCGTGTAACTGTGGCCAGAGATTGTTTGAAGATTTATCAAGAGGAGAAAGAAAAACAAAATTTTTTTTATCAAGAACCAACATGTATGTCTTACTAGTGATACATGGTCATCACTCCAAAATTTTACTTATATGGTTGTCACCGCCCATTGGATTGATGATGAATGGAATATACAAAAGAAGATACTTAACTGTTTTCAAACACCAGATCATAAGGGAGAGACTATTGCTAAGGGTATTGAAGCTTGTATGTTAGAGTGGGATATTGAGAACTTGTTTACGGTGATGCTAGATAATGCAAGTGCGAATGATGCTGCTATTAAGCATTTGAAGTCACATATTGATGACTGGAAAGGAGTAATATTGGGAAATGAGTTTTTACATGATAGATATAATGCACATATTTTGAACTTGGTTGTAAAAGATGGATTAGATGAACAAATTGAGCCCATTTATCGATTAGAAATGCGGTAAAATATGTCAAGTCTTCCTCTTCAAGGTTTGCTTCTTTCAAGTCACATGTTGAGAAAGTTAAGATAGACAATCATGGTTTTTTGAGTCTTGATGTTGAGACTAGGTGGAACTCTACATATATAATGCTAGATACAACTGTGAAATTTGAAAAGGCCTTTACAAGAATGTACATGGATAACCATAAGTACCAAAAGTATTGTCGAGAGGTAACAAAAGGGCATCCATCTGCTGATGATTGGAAGATTGTGAAAGCTTTTATCATGTTCCTTAATATTTTTTACCAGACCACTTTAAAATTTTCAGGAAGCTTATATGTTACTTGGAATGCATTCTTCCATGAATTTTTTAATGTTCGAAATGCTATTATAAAATATTCTTACAGTGAAGATCTTATTTTGATTGATATGGCTAACAGGATGAAAGTAAAGTTTGATAAATACTGGGGTAAGTTTGAGAATTTGAACATGTTATTGATCATTGTTGTTGTCTTGGATCCCACATATAAGATGAAGTATGTGAACGTCATTCTTAGTATATCATTGTAACGACCCGGCCGGTCATTTTGAGTATTATAATCTCGTTACCCCATTTACTGCTCAAATTGTGAATTACAATTGTTATTGGGCTTGCCGGGGTAATTGGTTTGGGTCCGGTGAGGTTTTGAAATGATTTGGAGCACTTAGTTCCAAGGTTTAGAATTTAAGTTGAAAAGGTTGACCGGATATTGACTTATGTGTAACGACCCAGGAAACAATTTTGCTAAGAAAATTAAGGTTTGGTAGTAGCGAGGTGGATCAATTAGTACAACTCGGACTTTTTGGGTTGAACAATGCATCGATGTGTAAAGGAAAGTTTTGTCGGAAAAGGCTCATTTATGCGACCACTATGCGGTCGCAGAATCACTCTGCGGACCACAAAATGGTCGCAAAGTGGATCAGTAGAGGAGCAAGATTTGAGGAAAATCTGCGGTACAATATGCGACCGCAGACCTGTTTTGCGGTGCATTATGCGACCGCAGAACAAGTATGCGGACCGCATAATGACCGCAGACCGGGTCAGTAACGCCCAATTTTAGAGGCCAAATTATGCGGCCATTATGCGGACCGCATACCTGTTATGCGATCGCATATGCGACCGCATAACTGCATCAGAGCTTCCATTCTTTATAATTTTTGACCCGACCCAATTTCGATTTATAGCCCTTGAAGCTCATTTTTTAGCCAAAATCTGATATTTTAGAGAGAGGTGAGAGTATTTTAGAGAGAGAAAGTGAAGACTTAGTCATTTATCCATCAATTCTTGTTCAAGGTTTGAAGATTTCACAAGGATCTTGCTAGGGCTTCAAAGAGGTAAGAAATTCTTTTCTCAATTCTTTAATTTTGGGTTTGGAGTAAAAATGGATGATTTATAGTATGATTCTTGGGTGTAAGAATATTATGTATACATACCAATAAGATTGTGGAAAGATTTTTAAGTTCAAATGGGTAAAGATTGTGTTGAAAATGGTAGAAATCTTCATAGACTTTAATTGAAGATTTGAGGTTCGAGTTGATGTCGGATTTTGGTGAAATTTGTATAGTTGGACTCGTAGTTGGATGGGCATTCATATTCTGTAACTTTTGTTGGGTTCTGATACATGGGCCCCACGGACAATTTTGAGTTAATTTAGAAATTTTCGTTAAAATGTTGATTTCGTTAATTAGATGAGTCTATTATTGTTGTATTTATGATATGTAATTGCTTTTGGCCAGATTTGGGCCATTCGGAGCTGGATACTCGTGGAAAAGGCATTGTGACCGATTGATTGAGCTTGGTTCGAGGTAAGTGGCTTGCCTAACCTTGCGTGGGGGAAATTCCCTTAAGATTTGGAACTATTGTGCTATGTGAGCGCCGTGTATGTGAGGTGACGAGTACGTACACGGGCTAGTTGTGGTAAAACCCGATTTTCTTGCCGAGCAGCAATATGTTTTCCTGTTATTTTGAGTTATACCATTTTAATGAATAATAATCTATTTTCATTCTTAATTGAGTTATTCCTATATGTGTAGCTATCATGTTTAGTCTAATACAACATGTCTACGTGTCTTAATTGTTTATGTGAATTATATGTAGCATGTTTAGTGAATTTTCCTACTTCTTCCCTGACTGGTACTTAGGCTAAATTGTAAGAATTTCGTGATGTAGTTGTACTTCTATCACTCGTGTTGCACATTTACTTTGGGACTACGGAGCGGTATTCCGGGAGATTCCCCTGTACATTTACTTGGGAACTACGGAACGGTATTCCGGGAGATTCCCCTGCACATTTACTTTGGGACTACGGAATGATATTCCGGGAGATTCCCCTGCACATTTACTTTGGGACTACGGAATGATATTCCGGGAGATTCTCCTGTACATTTACTTTGGGACTACGGAACGGTATTCCGGGAGATTCCCCTGTACATTTACTTTGGAACTACGGAACGGTATTCCGGGAGATCCCCCTGCACATTTATGTTTGGGACTACGAGACGGTATCTCGGGAGATCCCATGTTGTGTTTTTGTTTTGTGTACTGAGTTGTTACCTTCCATGATTCCATTGTTGTTAATGTTAGCCTTTATTTTATTGCGTTATTACAATCTATATTATTTTATTATATATATTTACCAGTAGGTCCCTGACTGACCTCGTCACTACTCGACCGAGGTTAGGCTTAGCACTTACTGGGTACCGATTGTGGTGTACTCATGCTACTCTCTGCACATATTTTTCGTGTGCAGATCCAGGTGCACCTTATCAGCCGCACTATCAGTGAGCTGGGACAGCTTTGGAGATTTCAAGGTATATCTGTCGCGTCCGCAGACCTCGGAGTCCCCTTCTACTCTTTCTCATGTCCATTATCTTCTGTATTTTCCTTGTTAGAATTATGATGTAGAGAGACACTAGATTTTTCCTTCTGTAGGTTGTGATTCACGATGTTTCGGGTTTTGGGATTTGTTGCATATTTTGGAATAGTTGGTTAAATTTATATTTTTAATTCATTATTTCGCAAAATGTTAGGCTTACCTAGTTGTAGAGACTAGGTCCACGACGTCACGCGGAGGGGAAATTGGGTCGTGACAAGTTGGTATCAGAGCTTTAGGTTTGTAGGTGTCGTGAGTCACAAGCCGGTTTAATAGAGTCTCGCGGATTGGTACGGAGACGTCTGTACTTATCTTTCGGAGGCTATGAAACTATTAGGAATATTTTACTACTTCGATTCCTTGTCGTGCAAAAATTGTTGACTTCAAAGATTCTAAACTTCTGAATTCTATTCTCTCACAGATGGTGAGGACACGTACAAACGGATCTGATGACCAGGCACCCACGCCCCATGCTAGAGCCGCCAGAGGCTGGGGCCGGAGTAGAGGCCGAGGACATCCACGTGGTG
>AWOL01S0005598.1:75441-96917 GCA_000715115.1 Nicotiana otophora | reverse complement strand
GTGTATTGACATGTTCATGAAACTGCAATAACAGCCGCCTAATGCTCTTCCCACCATGGCCAAGTGCTTGCTCCACAAACAAGCAAGTGCATGCTCCACCATGGAGGGTGGAGGGTCGTTCACCTTCAAAGCTGGCTGCTATAAATATGTGCAGGAGCTGTTGAAGGAGAAGACACAACACCAAGACACCAAAAACTGAAAAACGTATGCTATACATTGCACTCCCTCCTCTCAGCATTTCTATACGATTTTCTGAGTTTCTACTCCTTTGTTCTGCATTGTTTTAACTTCAAATAAAGCAACTGTAAGTGTGATTTGCTACCGAACTTTGTGTTCGCTGAAACACTGGGGTTTGAAGTACCGCTACGCGAGTGTGTGATTCGTTTTATCCTGGGAGGAAATAATCCATAACCTTGGGTACTAGGAGGGGATTAAATTCCTTAAGAAAACACTGTGAATTCAGTGGGCTCGAATACAGTTTACTATTTCATTACGATAATTTATATTTCGCAGAATTATTATTTACAAATACAGCAATATTGGCGTGAATAACAGATCCATTAGGATTGCTTGAGGCTACTCTACTGTAAGGCCCATCAGGGTTGGCTGTTCTACCCTAAATCCTAGCTCAAGCCTATAAAATATTGTACATATTTGTTTGAGAAGACATCTCGAATATTTCATAAAGAGATCAAGATGTGATCGGACACCTCTTGAAAATCAAATACTTCAAGAAAACTCACAACATCCTCTCAGGGATATCAAATATATCTCAAAAAGGTCCACATAATCATAGATTCGAGAAAACTTCGGTCCTTGAATTGCAAAAAACAATTCGAAGAGAAAAATCAAGGAAACAAATCGAATTATACTCACAATTGATTAATTAAATTACTTTTTTTTTTCTAATTACAGTTTATTTTTCGTATGTCAAAAATTTGTTGCAAATAGTTGTATCATGCTCATCAAAAGTGAAACACCAGTATCGAATTCCTTGACAAATTCGTGAAATTAGAAAGTCAACATGTTGTCATCCCTTGTTATTGATTTTAGCACCCAACGGCCATAGAATTTGAGAGATTTGTTTTTTCAAATTTTGTTTCATATATATGTTTGTTTATAGATTTTATCATTTCTTGACAGATTTTCCAAAAACAGCTTTAGATTAGTTTTTTAAGTTTTCTAATTACAAAACTTTAAATTATTTTTGAGTGAAATATATATCAAAACACAATTTCAACTTTCAAAAATTATTTTTCATCTCATCTACAAAAACTCATTTTTTCAAGTTTCAACCAAATCATATCCAAAAACTAGCTTAGTGTTTCTTAAATCCAAATAATAACACAAAACATTAGCTGATTTAGATTGAAATAATAAGGACATCAAATTCCCACAAATACAAAACCAAGGAGCTCCAGAAGTTAATGAATCACAAATTTCTACACCATAAATGTTCTAGGATAATTTGCTTAACGATTCTGCAAATAAGAGGAAAAAATTAATAACATTGCAAACAAATGTCCAACCTGTTCCTAGTACATCATCAGAATAAGTCATGAGCAAATTTATTCAAAACATCCGTATATTGAATTACAAAGGCAGCATCCCAGTGGATCTTCAATTATCTCCAATACATCTGTATTTATTTGTGAGGAAGTAGTTTCTCAACTTCGGTTGCTCCATACATGTAAAGTGTTGCAAGTTAACTTTCTTTAACTCATGCCTCCAACATTTCCAAGGTAAAGATGCACAACAAGATTTCTTAGCTTCATCAATTGTATCTCTGTATGTAAACTACAAAACCAGGAAAACTAGTCACAATCAAACTATGCACGACAGGAACAAAGGTAATAAATGTCTCCATTAACAAACCAACGTGTTGGCAAATATTTTTAGGAAAACAATTTATATTATGTATGGGTAAAAACTGGGCTCATGATACACTCCGGCCTCCAACAGAATAAAACTAGCTCGAGATATGATTGCGAAACATCGGAATCGAACCATGGATATCCTCGAGTCAGAGTACGGGGGCCGACCATCGACCCTTGACCCTCGATAATATCGGAGAGCATCGTCGGACAATCGAGTACGGCCAACAGGTGGCCGTAATATCCGTAACTGGTCGAATATCACGGTGTGGATCTCGACACATATCGATGAAGAACCGACAATCAGAACTGATGTCCATACATGTAAAGTGTTGCAAGTTAACTTTCTTTAACTCATGCCTCCAACATTTCCAAGGCAGAGATGCACAACAAGATTTCTTAGCTTCATCAGTTGTATCTCTGTATGTAAACTACAAAACCAGGAAAACTAGTCACAATCAAACTATGCACGATAGGAACAAAGGTAATAAATGTCTCCATTAACAAACCAATGTGTTAGCAAATATTTTTAGGAAAACAATTTATATTGTGTATGGGTAAAAATCGGGCTCATGATACACTCCAGTCTCAAACAGGGTAAAACGAGCTCAAGATATGACTGCGAAAGATCGGAATCGAAGTAAGGATATCCTCGAGTCAGAGTACGGGGGCCGACCCTCGACCCTCGACCCTCGATAATATCGGAGAGCATCGTCGGGCAATCAAGCACGACCAACAGAAGGTCGTAATATCCGTGACCGGTCGGATATCATATTGTGGATCTCGGCACGTATCGATGAAGAACCGATAATCAGTTACGGTCTCCATACATGTAAAGTGTTGCAAGTTAACTTTCTTTAACTCATGCCCTCCATACATGTAAAGTGTTGCAAGTTAACTTTCTTTAACTCATGCCTCCAACATTTCCAAGGCAAAGATGCACATCAAGATTTCTTAGCTTCATCATTTGTATCTCTGTATGTAAACTACAAAACCAGGAAAACTAGTCACAATCAAACTATGTACGACAAGAACAAAGGTAATAAATGTGTCCATTAACAAACCAACGTGTTCGCAAATATTTTTAGGAAAATAATTTATACGGTGTACGGGTAAAAATCGGGTTCATGATATACTCTGGCCTCCAACAGAGTAAAACGAGCTCGAGATATGATTGCGAAAGATCGGAATCGAAATAAGGATATCCTCGAGTCAGAGTACGGGGGCCGACCATCGACCCTCGATAATATCGGAGAGTGTCACCGGGCAATCAAGCACGGCCAACAAGAGGCCGTAATATCCGTGACCGACCGTATATCATGGCGTGAAGCTCGGCACGTATTGATGAAGAACCGGCAATCAATTAAACAGAAGTTTTTTTTACCCTTTATAGAGTTATACTTAGAGTAGAATTCCCCTACTATATAAAGGGGGTATGATGATTCATTAAGCACATGGTAGCACGCATTCCAAAGCAATATACTATTATTTTTATCGTTATTCTAAGCTTTTCTTTCATTCATCAATATTGACTATTGTGAGCCCGGGTTGAGGCCAAATAGTTCACTAAGGCTGAAAATATCTTCCCTGCGTGGTTTGAATTTACTGTATTTCTATTTGTTCATTTTAATCCAATTTATCATTTTGTATCAAATTAATCCGCGCATCCTTAAAATCACTTACAAATTTAATTGTTATTCGATTTTGAGGGTAAACAGTTTGGCGCCCACCGTGGGGCTAAGAATAATGGTGGCAATTTGATACAAATTTCATAACACACCCTACTTCACACTTGTTCTTTGAAGTGTCTTTGATTTCAGGTTTGCGTTTAAAATGTCGAACTCCCAATCTGCCCCTCTAAACATGGATGTTGAGTCTGGACACCATGGTGAGAACAACAATATAGTGTCCGATAACGAGGTGCCCCCACCGGTCCCAATAGAATTCCGATCACGGACCCGATCGATGCCAGCTTATATGTGACCATCAACATAAATTTGCCCACCGATCCTGAGAACATCATCCGCGGGGGAGTCCGGTCGGTTGCCCAAAATGCTCGTGACGGTGAAGGAGATGGATCAGCTTATGGGTGATCTTCGAAATGCTGCAGGCTCAGCAGGCAGTGATAGCCCAACTGTAGAACTGAAGCCGTGCTCCCAGTAGAGTTAAGCCCGAATCATCTTGGGAAAATGCTCGCAAAAATGAACCATCCACAGATAAGCCAAATGAAGCTGAACCCAGGATCAATCCCGAGATAGTAAAGATGATCGAGGAATTAAAAAAGCGGGTGGAAACGGGAGAAAAGAAAATCGAAGCTAACGACAAGAAGGTGGAGACTTACAACTCCAGGGTCGACCAAATCCCCGGAGCGCCACCGATATTGAAAGGCCTAGACTCCAAAAAATTTGTTCAGAAACCCTTCCCTCCGAGCGCGGCCCCGAGGCTGATCCCTAAAAAGTTCCGCATGCCTGAAATTCCTAAGTACAGCAGGACAACTAACCCAAATGAACATGTGATCTCATACACATGTGCCATCAAGGGGAATGACCTAGAAGATGATGAAATTGAATCTGTCTTGATGAATATGCTTGGGGAGACCTTATCAAAAAGAGCTATGATATGGTATCACAACTTATCCCCCAATTCTATTGATTCATTTGCCATGGTTGCATATGTTTTTGTAAAAGCACATGCCGGAGCTATCAAGGTCGAGACTAGAAAATCAGACCTTTTCAAGGTAAAAGCAAAGAGATAAATAGATGCTCAAGGAATTCGTGTCAAGATTTCAAATTGGAACGGATAGACCTGCTGCCGGTGGCAGACGAGTGACTCGTTCAGGCCTTAACCCAAGGACTCAATACTCGAAGCTCCTTGGCTTCACTGCAGTTGAAGAAAAATCTGGTAAAATATCCGGCCGTAACTTGGGCCGATATGCATAACCGATATCAGTCATAAATTAGAGTCGAAGATAATCAGCTTGGGGCCCCTTACGGGTCTGTTTATCCTGTCTGAGATGGTGACAGATCCAAAAGAGACATTGATCGTGAACCAAGGTCAAGTAGGGATCGATATCAGCCGTAAAATGATGATCATAGGGGTAACGGATCTGGATGAACCCCTGTGAGAAATGAAAGGAGAAGTGATCATAGTCAAAATAACCGGGAACTCATGAGCAAAAACGACTTTGACAGGTCCGCCGGGCCTACGGAAGCGCCAAGGTTATCAGAGTACTACTTTAACGTCGATGTTGTTGCTATCGTATCCGCCATCAGATGCATTAGAGACACCAAGTGGACTCGACCTCTACAGTCCGATCAAGCCCAAAGGGATCCCAAATTAATATGCAAGTATCATGGCACACACGGCCGCAGAACAGTGGATTGCCGACAATTAAGAGAGGAGGTATCCCGGTTATTCAACAACGGTCATCTCCGGGAGTTCCTGAGTGATCTAACCAAAATCATTTCGGGAATAGAGATTCTAATAAATAGACCGAGCAAGAAGAACCTCAGCACGTCATTAACATGATCATCGGTGGGATCGACGTTCCCTAGGGTCTAATGTTAAAGTGCACCAAAGTACCCATCACGAGAGAAAAACGGACTTGAGATTACATACCAGAAGGGACTTATCTTTCAATGACAAGGATGCTAAAGGCATCGTGCAGCCCCACAACGATGCACTGGTAATATCTGTACTCATAAATAAATCTCGAGTTATGCGTGTGTTGATTGATCCAGGTAGCTCGGCCAATATCATTCGATCGAGGGTCGTGGAACAACTAGGTTTGCAAGACCAAATCGTGCCTGCAGTCAGGGTTCTAAACGGATTCAACATGGCGTGCGAGACCACTAAAGGGGATATAACATTACCGGTGAACATCGCTGGGACCATTAGAAAATGAAGTTCTGCGTGATCGAATGTGACATGAGGTACAATGCTATGTTTTGGGGACACCTAGTACGTTTTGAGGGAAGTCCACGAGGGCACCTGCGGGAACCATTCGGGGCCGACTCGTTGGTTCAGAAGATAATCAGAGATGGCTACTATTGGATCGATATGGAAAAAGACCCAAAGGAGTTCATACCAAAATGCAATGAGTGCCAGAGGCATGCTACGATGATCCATCAGCTCGGGGAGCCGTTGCATTCGGTCTTGTTGCCCTGGCCATTTATGAAATGGGGGATGGACATCGTTGGTCCCCTGCCTTGGGCGCTCGGTAAGGCTCAATTTATCTTATTTATGACTGATTATTTTTCTAAGAGGGTGGAAGTCCAAGCTTGAGAAAGTTAGGGAGAAGGAGGTTATTGATTTCATATAGAACCACATAATATGCCGATTCAGAATGACGGCCGAGGTCGTGTGCGACAATGGGAAGCAGTTCATCGGCAGCAAAGTGGGCAAGTTTTTCGGGGACCACAAGATCAAAAGGATCCTATCAATGCCCTATCACCTTAGTGGAAACGGGCAATCAGAGTCCACGAACAAAACCATACTCCAAAACCTCAAAAAGAGGTTGACCGATGCCAAAGAAAAATGGAAGGAAATCTTGCCCGAAGTCCTATGGGCATATAGTATTACCTCATCGATAGCAAAGTGGCAAGTTTTTAGAGGACCATAAGATCAAAAGGATCTTATCAACACCCTATCACCTTATTGGAAACGGGAAAGCAGAGTCCATGAATAAAACCATACTCCAGAACCTCAAAAAGAGGTTGACTGATGCCAAAGAAAAATGGAAGGAAATCTTTCCCGAAGTCCTATAGGCATATCGTATGACCTCAAAATCCAGTACCGGGGCCACTCCATTCTTGTTGGTCTATGGTGCCGAAGATCTTATACCGATTGGATTAGGAGAACCGAGTCTCAGGTTTCGATATGCGACCGAATAGTTAAACGATAAGGCCATGAGTACGAACCTAGAACTGTTAGACGAAAGGCGTGAGGCCGCCCTCGTCCGAATGGCCGCCCAAAAGCAACGGATCGAAAGGTATTACAATCGAAGAACCAACCTTCGTCACTTCAGTGCCGGGGACTTAGTGTTAAGAAGGGTGAAGCTGAGCACTCGAAACCCGAACGAAGGGAAGCTGGGACCGAATTAGGAAGGCCTATATCGAATTATTGAGATCACCGGAAAAGGATCGTACAAACTCGAAACAGTGAACGACTACCGAACAACTGGAATATAACCCACTTAAAATGATACTACTGCTAAGATACAAGCCCGTTCATTACCTTTCTTTAAATATACTATGGATGGGACTAATGCTTACAGGTAACAACCAAGGAATGATGCAACTATTAGGCCTGAAAGCACGCGTTGTGCTCTTTTTTTCTTGAACCGGTTTTGTCCCAAATGAGTTTTCCGATAAGGTTTTTAATGAGGCAACAATGGATCGTGCTAACTTAGAATTAAAGACTGGCGTCAAGGTTCGCATCAACAGTATCTGAGCCCTCTCTAAAATCGGTCTCGAACACTAGGGGCCATCACCCTCGGGTAATAGTTTTAGCAAGGAGGGAATCTTCATGCTCAAACGAGTCTAGGCTTGGTGGATAGAATTTATTGTAAGGGACAAACGGTCAAATGAACCGTGCCCACATAGGCCACTTAAACCAGGATGAAACTTATACACATTTGCAGTCTTGTATGTTGCGTGGAAATAAAAGAAAGTTTCTACCTTACACATACATACTTTGCCTCTTAAAAAACTACTGTATTTTGTACCTTAATGACATCGGTCCCAAGGGCCACCTCTGTCTGAATTCAAGAGATCACCCCAGCTCAGGGACTACATCCTGGGTAAGCCCGGACAACCCGGGCTACGAAGCCTGGGGGCACAAAACCTATTAGGCAGTGCCCGAACTTCAAATGTTATGGCCATCTCTATTCGGGGACTATTGTCCCGGATAAGCCCGGATGGCTCTGGGTAATAAGCCCATAGGACAACACCCGAACTTAAAAGGCTACAGCTATCATAGAACGGCTCGGAGACGTCCGAGATACGTAACCAAAACACAAGGCCTTCAAAATTTCTAAAACGGTTCGAAGGCTACTCTCGGCAAAATTAAAAAAAATTCTAAGTAAATATTTCGAGGAAAGGTTCCGGTCATACCAAGCCCCCACGAGTCTTAAGCAAAATAATATCGAAAACGAATATTGTTCGAGCCTTTGAATAAGACCTAATTTTTACGTGCTAAGGCATCCGAAATCTTTACAATCATAAAGAAAAAAGCAAAAAGAAATAAGCTTGAAATTTGCCGAAGGAAAAAAGCCTTATATATTGTTAATTATAAGTTTCAATGATGAAAAATAATATATCACATTTTGTGCAGGATCAAGAAGGAAACCAAAGTAATCAAGAAATAATACCGGCCAAAAATAGATTAAAGAAACAATCTATTAAGGGGAGATCTAAAAGCAACGCAAGGAAAAGAATCAATGATTAGTGATGAAAAAAGAAGGAGCAGTAAAGATCCGAAAGAAGAATCAATCAGTGATTCTATAAAATGATTGACAGAAGCTATTACTGGAAGGTCCCAAATCAAAGGGAAACGAGATCACAAAAGGATGCATTGAAGATAATTGAAGCCAGAAATCAATGGATCTAGCGGATATGCCTCAAGTAACGAAGAGATATGCATAGCGGATGAAAAGCTTGTCGAGATCATAAATCAAGGAAGATCAACGGAAACTTAACCTTATTCTTCAAAAGAATCAATCTATGATCAACTCCCTTGGATTTACAATCTCTCAATATTCACATCATTCAAGAATCAAGAAGGCCTAATGAAGTGTATATATACATATGTTCCAGACTTGAAGAAGATATACTTTGAACGAACCATTTTGACTTGTTTTGTTCTACTCCAAACAAGCATAGTAGTTTTTATAGTTCTGTTGTGTAATTAGTAAGAGAAGAAAAAGAGATAAACACTGGTGAGACATTGTATCAAGAAGAGAAAAGTGACATGGAGATCAAACTGTTGGTGTAAAGCTACATCAACCAATCTGTACTCAGGAAACTTCGATCATTGAAAGAGAACACCCTTGCAACCCAAGGGGACTGGAGTAGGATACACAATTAATCCGAACCAATATAAAATCCTGGTGTCTTTAATTCTTGCACTTTATTTCTGTATTACTATTATCCTGTTCTTATGTTTAGTCGACTAATTGATAAACTAGTCAACTGCTTACAGTAAAAATTTTAAATAGGCAATTCACATCCCTCTTGTACTTTCAATTGATATTAGAGCTAGTCTCACACTTTTTGCTTAACAGCTTGTGAGAAAAGATCATGGCAAATCAAGTAATTGTTGGAGCACTCTTTCAAGAAGGAACATCGCATGTTAGGCCACCATATTTTAATGGAAAAACACTTTTCTCACTGGAAACTGCGTATGGAAATATATGCAAAATCCTATGATGTCAAAGTATGGCGCGTTATTAAAAAGGAAAAATATCCACTATCAGCAACTGCTCAACCACCTACTGATACAGAAGATATAGATGAGTACATATACGAGTAAATGCCAATCGGTCAATCCTGCCTTTCCACTCCTTGGCCATGGCTTTGACTTCGTCCATCTCAGCCCGGAGCTAGTCGACCTGATCAATCTTCTGATGGACCCGTGGATTCTGAGCGTTAGACACCGTGTCTAGCTCATCATCACTAACTTCAGAGATTTTTACCTGTTCCAATAGGTCGGCATATTCTTTCTGAGCCGCATCCATCTCGGCTCGGAGGGTCATGATTTCACCCTCACGTTGCTCGTTGAGAAGTTTATACATGCCTCTTTTCTCAGCAAGCTCTTTGACTTCTGCCTCGAGTTAGCTCATCTCATCCCGGTACTGGAGAAAGGTCTTGTGGTAGAGCATCGAGGCCTGCAAATACGAGAAAAGATATTAGAATTACCAAAAAAGTAGTTCAAATATTAGAAGAGATATTGGAATCATCAGGAATTATCAAGAGTTACTTGGTTCAGCGCTTGTTGTGCTTCGTTGAATAGGCATGGCGCATCTCCCTTGTTAATTTTGGCATGGTCTTCTTCTGTCACTAGACATCGGAGATAACTGGCTATTCCTACTGGGGCGAAAAGGATCCGGGCATCCTCTGGAATGGTGATAACGACAGTCCGCTTCCGACCAGGATCTGTGCTCGGAGCGGGGAACCGGTTGGTTAATTTTGGGCTCGAGCTCGACCCCCCTACCTCCCAAGATGGACTTTTCTTCGGTCCCTCTAAGTCACCCAACCCGGTAAAATCCTCCGGGGCAGATGAGTATACCGTCAAAGAATCCTCGGAAGGGATCATCCGTTCCATGGACCTCCCCATGGGACCGCTCATTCGTCATTCGAGCTTCATCGAACATCGATTCTGTTAACGAAGGTGATCTCAAAATATCTATCATGCCGGGCGGGGCAGGATCGGCATCTCGCGAGTCCTCGACCCATACCTCGGCATCAGCCTCATAAACTTGAGGGGGATTAGCCTTAGTCATTTCCCCATCGGCTGCCACCCATTTCTCTGGGGCAGATGGCATATGGGCTGTGAAGATGGCATCCTCCTCAGGTTTGTCTCTGAGCCGTAGGAGTGATTCCGAGTTAAGCACTCAGGAGCTAGAAGTTCCCTTTGGCTTACGAACCAGCCTTCTTCTTGTTTTCTTTTTCTCTGAGCTTGGTGAACTCGGGGCCCTTTTTCTTTTCTTCTCCACTGTTGTGGCTCCAGGTTGTCCCTAAGTGGAAGAACTGGGAGGTAAGTCCTCATCCCCAACCAAGGGCCTAATCTCGATGGTCTTAGGCAAACCTGTAAAAGGGAAATAAAGAAAATAAGAATGTAATACTGAGGGAAGAAGCCTAACACAATCTACGCAAGATAGGAATTTTACTATTAGAACGGGCCTCCCAACAATCCTTCAAGAGTTTGCGCCACGAGCGCTCGGAGTAGGGCATTTATGAGCCAATACCTTTAACCTACTCCTTGAGTCGAGGAACAATATTTGGAACTCATGCAATAGCTGCACCACCACGAATACCAATGAGAAAAAGAGAGATGAACACGAAATCAATATTCGAGGGAAAGTGTTACTTACGTGATGTATTTCATTTCTAGGGGAATGGCATGGATTTGGCTGGGATCAAATCCGAGGTCCGCACCCGGACAAAACTACCCTACCAGCCTCGATCTTGGTCCTCGTCGATACTCAAAAATGGGGCTTTGCTGGCCCGGCGAACAAGCTTTATCAGTCCCCCCGGAAAATTCGGGAAGTGTATAAATAGAGCAAATGATCGATGGTGAAGGTGCACAAATTGATTTTATTTACAAAAAAATGGAGGAGGATCATGACCCTCCACAGTGAAGGGTGAATTTGGCCGAGACATACCACGTACCTGTTGCATAAGTTTATGATGACTGGAACCACCGAGCCCAGCTTAAAGGGATAAGTGTAGACACTTAGGTATCCCTCAACTTGTGTAGTAATGGCCTCCTTAGAGTCGGGGACCACTATATCTTTATCGACCCAGTTATAATCTTTTCGGACTAAGGAGAGATCGTCTTTGGTGATCGAGCAAATAAATCTCGATGCCTCCTCACACCGATTCTTCACCGATGAGGGTTTCTTGACCTTGAAGTCATCAACAACCGAACAACCCCCAGGAATGAACATGTTCAAGGGAGGTTCAAGAGCCAGTTCATCGATGACCATGTTAACAGCGGATCTCCCGAGGTCGACCACATCGGAAGTAGTTTCGTTGGTTGTGGCAGCCGTTTGGGAGGTAGAAGCAACCTTTTGGGGAACTGATTTTGAGGTTTTTGCCATTGTTATAAGGGAAAGCTTGAAGGATATAAAAAAAGTTTGAAAATGGATGTTGAGTAATGATTTCAAAGGAATCTCGAATACCTGAGGTAAAAATGCTAGAATGTGAAAGAGAATAGTGAAATCCTGAGGGTACGAGGGTAGACGGTTTAATGTAAAGTAAAGGAATGAACGAAAGAGGGGTTATTTATAGTGGTGTTGCGACGCTTCGCTTCTAGAGACAGCCGACTGGCAGCTGACATGCATTTAATGCCACTATGACATGACTGACGAGACGTTTTGAGTTTTGTGTCGTTTATGTCACGGTGTATCGAAAAAGGAATTGGAACGCTCATGTTGTTTCTCATCAGCTTACTTTTCGAGAAACGAGGGGACTATATGTGTGCGGGTAAAACCTGGGCTTATGATACACTCCGGCCTCCAACAGGGTAAAACGAGCTCGAGATATGATTACAAAAGATCGGAATCGAAGCAAGGATATCCTCGAGTCAGAGTACGGGGGCCGGCCATCGACCCTCGATAATATCGGAGAGCATCGTCGGGCAATCAAGAACGGCCAATAGGAGTCCGTAATATCCGTGACCGACCAGATATCACGGCATGAATCTCGGCACGTATCGATGAAGAACCAACAATCAGTTAAACAAAAGAGTTTTTACCTTTTATAGAGTTATATTTAGAGTAGAATTCCTCTACTATATAAAGGGGGTCTGATGATTCATTAAGCACATGGTTACACGCATTCCAAAGCAATATACTATTATTTTTACCATTATTCTAATCTTTTCTTTCATTCATCAATATTAACCATTGTGAGCTCGGGCCGAGGGCAAATAGTTCACTAAGGCTGAAGACATCTTCCTCGTGTGTTGTGAATTTATTGTATTTCTATTTGTTCGGTTTAATCCAATCTATCGTTTTGTATCAAATTAGTTTGCGTATCCTTAAAACCACTTATAAATTTAATTATTATCCGATTTTGAAGGTAAACATATACAAATAACTTTTTAAGGGGCTGCCTAGGAATTTCGTAACCTCGCTAATCTATATAATGAAGGGGAGCCTTGGCGTAACTGGTAAAGTTGCTGCTACGTGACAGGGAGGTCACGTGTTCAAGCCGTAAAAACAACCTCTTGTATTATATAGGACAATGCTGCATTCAATAGACACTTGTGCTCCGGCCCTTTCCGGACCCTGCGCATACCGGGAGCTTAGTGCACCGGCCTGCCCTGCCCTTTGCTAATCTTTATAATATGCTCAATGACTAGTTTGTAGGTGGCTACAGTTTTGCATGTTGGTTGACTAACTTTTAGGTTTTGGCTAATCTGCTCATAACTGGATTGTTAGGTAAACTAAGATTTTAAACCAAGTATGCAAGCTTTTCAACTAAAATGAAGAATCAAAAGGCAAGTAAGAAAAGGAACTAATTACAAGGAAACCATACATAAAGAGTACAGGTTCAAGAAACCTTAGAGTGACCACTAATCTTTTCGTGCACCAGTGTTATCAAATACAAAAAATGCAAAAAATCTCTAAGATATATTGGGGCTTTAAGCACAAATAAAGCGTGTGCTTTAATGAAAAAATGCACAAATAGAGAAAAAGCTACAAATATGTATAAGCATGAATACTAAATATATGGACAAAAAAATTGAAGAAAAATTACGATAAAGTGAAATATCAATTGTTTATTATCGCTTCTTCCGAATTACATTCATTAGCAATGAAAAGTATGTCTTAGGGTCTTGATGACAACACTGAAGCACTCGCTAAACGAGGCTAAGCGCTCAACATATTTTGAGCCTTGCTTTAGGGCTTAAGCGTGCCTTTGATAACACAGTCACACATATATACTACAAAGTTAGTGCCTGTAAAAGATAAATATATTACCTTCAAGGTCCTAAAGTCTATAATCTTGCCAAAAGACAGGATGCCCAGTTGAGGAGAAACCCAAAACAAACTCTCAAGAACGTCATCCATAGCTAAATAAGTCAATAGATTATTAATTTTTACGTGCAAACGAGTACCATAAAGTGGAGGAAGCAAGTTGTCTCTCATGTCTTTTGATATAATTATCACTTGCACAAGCAAAAAGAAGAATTATGAGAAATCCAGAACTGCTTTTTTTACGGGGGTAGGGGGGGGGAGACAGCTTCCTGGCGGAGGTAGAGTGTTGGGCATGGGTTCAGCTGACCCTAGTAGCTTTTGCTTGGATTCTATATTTTTATTAAAAAATTCATTAAATAAGTATAAATATCTAATTACAGGCTAATAACTAAGATGAGATGTGGGTTTGGTGGCCAGTTTAGAACCCATAAACTTTAAATTTTGGCTCTGCCTCTTTTTTCAGGGAGTGAAAATAGATAATTTGTTGCAAGTACCTTGTCATCATCGCAGCTTAGTCTTTGTTCAAAGTACAAGAAATACCACCTTCCGTGACTAGCACCACATTCAACCAGAATAGTATATGACATGCACCAATCATGTTTTGACTTGTATTTTTCTTCTTTTTTTTTTAATTATTTATATTTTATCTTTATTCATTATTTATTTTAAAATTATCTTTCTTTTTCTCTATGGCATTGCCACAACTAGCTATTTTCTCTCTCATTTTCGCCATTGCATATTGCTCGTACTCAATTATGTTTTGTAGTAATTTAATGTATCAATTTTTTTGTAATCCATCCATGTTTCTAAAGAAAGCTTTACAAAAACCACCACCATCAAAGAAAGATGGCAGGTGGCTTTTCAGTTTTGAGCTTCGAAATTCCATCAATGGCAGATTGCTTTTCTTCAAGTTTCAGACATTCAAATCAATGTCACCTCGAAATCTAGCTTCAAATTTCAACTCCCAGAAGGTTTGAATAGCCAACTCTTTATAACTTTGAGGATTTAACACAATTGCGTCAGCCTTTCGGAGAACCCGCAATTGAGTTCAAAATTTACAATTCGAAATCCTCAAATCTAACAAAAAATTTAGTAAGTAACACGAATTTCCACACTAGATTTGATTTTTGTACTTTAAAAATAGATACTACAGTTTCCTTCGATAACTTAAATCCGGTTCTTCAAATCCCAACAACTAAATTTCGTTCTTCTCCTTCAATCCTTTTCATAATTAAGGATATTGAACAATGACTTGTGTATAGGGTGAAATATGATATGATATGACAAAGGAAAGACACGTGGAACCCAAAACGGGGATGGTCGAAGACCGAGTACAGCCATTCCGCTTGTCACCAGAAGGGATAACGTTTAAAAAAGTGTATTAAATGTTATGCGCCCTGTAGCATTTAATAAGAAATATTCTGTAGTATTAAGAGCGACGACCCGTTACAGAGAATTTGACATTTATGTTCACCGTTACATCTTCATCAATGACCCTCATAATTGACATTAAAGGAGGGCACGATCCTAGGACCTCCTTCTCTAGACACAACTATAAATAGTGAGCCCAGTTATCATTGTAAAGGACACAAATTTTCCTGCTAAACTTACACTACATTCTATACAAAGCTTAATACAATTTTACTTTCTTGCTTTTTGATCTCATCATTGTTGTGCCCGAAACCCTTGTTCCTGGAACTGTCATCTCTGCTGTTTCATCTACATCTTAAGGCTAAGTATTGTACATTTCTTTAATTGTTGCATTATTTGAGGATCAAATTAGTTCACTTATCTAGAAATCACGTATAAATTCAACTGTACCATTTTACGGATAAAATGTTTGGAGCCCACCGTGGGGCCTAGACAGCCGTGCAATGAAATTGATCCTTGCCATTTTTACTAACGTGATTGATTATTTTGTCTTAGAAAAAAATCACAAAAAATGTAAGATAACAATGTTAACAACACGTACAACCCTGAAATTTGAGGGGATCAACCTCATTTTGAGGATTCAATCAGTGACACCCGCAATGAAGGAAATAACACCAAGCTGGTGCATGACATGCAAAACCCTCGACAGGTTCGGGAGACAACTCCCGATGATGGTGATGAGGAGCATGTCGTGGATGCGGTGAGGGTCTTGCAAGAGTACCATGTGATCATTCTAGGCCATCTCACGCGACAGGATAAGGTTATGACGGAGCTGAAGCAGGCACTATTGGGGCTTCAGATAATGCAAACAAACGAGATTCAATTCCTCCCGGTGTTCCCGCAAACCAAACAATGCAGAGAGTCGACAACAACACTCCCAAGGGTGAAGTTGGATCCGAAAAGGATGGTGGAGCGGATCCGGTCTCAACAACGAGAACGACCCATTCAAGAATGAACTTTTATAGTTTATGAGGGAAGTAAACGCCTGCATGGACAAATCCCAGGCGCGCCACCAGTATTGAAAGGCCCGGACTCGAAGAAGTATACTCAATTGCCGTACAAGACGAGTTCGGCACTAGAACTAATCCCGAAGCGGTTCAAAATTCCTGAAGTGCCAAAGTATGACGGGACTTCAGGTTCACAGGAGCATATTTATGCCTACACAATGTCGGTAAAAGGAAGTGATTTAGCTCCTCACGAAATTAAATCTGTGTTGCTAAAAACATTTGGAGAAACTCTCACGAAGGGAGCTCTAACGTGGTATTCATTATTACCCGAGCATTCCATAGATTCCTTTGAGATGGTCACAGATTCTTTCATCAAAGCTCATGCCGAGGCCAGAAAAGCACAAGCCCGGAAGGCCGGCATATTCAGGATCGCACAGGGAGAATCCAAATTATTACTAAAGTTCATTACCCGATTCCAGAAAGAAAGAGTGTTGCTCCCAACTATCCCGAATGAATTGGTAGCTGAAGCATTCACCAAAGGATTGAATCCATAAAGCTCAGATGCATCCCGAAAGTTGAAGGAGAGCTTGCTTGAGTTTCAAACAACAACTTGGGCAGATGTCCACAACCGGTACGAGTCAAAGATAAGGATCAAAGATGACCGGTTCAGTTCTACATCATCGGCCAAAGGACGGGAGAAGAACAGAGAAAAATCAAAGGATGACTACGACGTGGAAATATGGACTTCGAGGGGCTAGTTTTTGCCTTACGAGCGGATCGAATGCCGTGGCAGAAATCTCCGGATGACAAATAAGTTCACCGTTGACAGAGGGACCGATCATGTTCGAAACAATAGAACATTTCAAGATAAAGAGACGTCAGGGTCTCGGGATCCTTCTTACCCCAAATTATCAGAATATAACTTCAGCGTCAGTATAGTGGAGTTGGTGTTATGCATGAGAAACATTAAAGGGGCATGATTCCTGGGACCTATGAGATTTGATTTCAGCTAGAGGGATCCCAACTTATGGTGTGAATACCGTAGGATGTACGACCACCGAACAGGGGACTGCTTGAGTGACCGAGCTAAGAACAATTATGGTCGTAACAGAGATAACATGGAACCTTCAAAAGCAGGAGAATACCCCCATGCCAAACGATCAATATGATCGTTGGAGGTAATGAGATTAACGGGGATCACCTTTTCGGTAGCGAAGAAGACGAAAGTATCGATAACTTATAGTAAACGACTCCGGGAAGACGATATCACTTTCATGGAGGAGGACGCAGACGGATTGATGTTACCACACTACGATGCACTGGCAATTTCTTTAAATGTGTTAGATTTTAAAATTAAATGTATTATAGTGGATCTAGGAAGTTCGGCTAACATCATATAATGGAGAGTATTGGAGCAAGCTAAACTCACCGTAAGAATTATTCCGACAACAAAGCTCCTCGCTAGATTCAACCTTGTGAGCGTGACGACCCATGGAGAGATTGTGTTGCTCACGAACGCTGAAGGAGTTATGAAAACAAGTCTCTTCGAAGTAGTAGATAGTGACATGGGATACAATATCATCCTGGGAAGGCCATGGTTACACGAGATGAAAGTTGTACCCTCAACATATCACCAATTGTTGAAGTTTCCAACGCCCGAAGGAATCAAGAAGATAAGAGGTGATCAACCGACAGCAAGAGAGATGAATGCAATTTCAGTTTCCAGTAGCAAATGGAAGGAGCACACGACATAGCAATTATAGGAACCAATACCTATTCCCGATCTAGAAGAAGTTAGCCCGGGAGCAGAGTCGTCAGAACATTAGAAGGTGCCAAGATATTTTCAAGTTCCAGAAGAGATGGACGCAATGAAGTCCACGGTAGAGGAGCTGGAGCAAGTTGCATTGTGCGATGAATTCCTAGAAAGGAAATTCCATTTGGGGATGGGACTGCACTCGGAGCTCAGGTCTGGTTTTATTGAATTCCTTAAATTTAATGCCGATTGTTTTGCATGGTCGCACGAGGATATGACAGGTATCCCTGTGGAAGTAGCCGTGCACAAGCTGAGTTTGGATCCCAACTTATCTCCGGTAAGACAAAAGAAACTCCTTATTGCTAAGGCCAGGAATAAATTCATTAAAGAAGAGGTAACCCACTTGCTTAATATCGGTTCAATCCAAGAGGTAAGATATTCGGACTGGCTAGCCAATGTAGTAGTAGTTCTGAAGAAGAACAATAAATTTCGCATGTGTAGACTATAAAGACCTTAATACGGCATGCCCAAAAGACTCGTTCCCACTTCCAAATAACGATCAAATGATTGATTCCACGGCCGGGCATGAGTTAATGAATTTCGTCGATGCTTATTCAGGGTACAACCAAATCAAAATTAACCCAAAAGATCTGGAAAAGACTTTGTTTATAACAAATTTCGGTACATATTGTTACAATATGATGCCCTTTGGGTAGAAAAATGTCGGAGCCACTTATCAACGACTTGTAAATAAGATGTATGAAAAGCAAATAGGAAAGACTATGGAAGTTTATATAGATGATATGCTCGTTAAGTCTTTGAATGCATGTGACCACCTTAAGCATTTGCAAGCAACATTCGACATCCTGAGGAAGCATAACATGAAACTTAATCCCGAGAAGTGCGCGTTCGAGGTCAGTTTTGGTATGTTTCTAGTATTTCTGGTCTCACAAAGGGGAATCGAGGTAAACCGTGACAAAATCAAGGCCATAGAAGATATCCCGGATCAATTGTCGAAAGTAAAGGAAGTCCAAAGGCTCATAAAAAGATTAGCAGCTTTGAGCAGGTTCATTTCCCGGCCGTCGGAAAAATGTCATCGCATCTTCACATTACTCAAAAAGAAAAATAATTTTGAATGGACACCAGAGTGCCAGCAGGCTCTGAGGAACCTGAAGAAGTGCTTATCAAGCCCTCAATTATTCTCAAAACCAAAAGAAAGTGAAACATTGCTAGTCTACCTCGCGGTTTAAGAAGTTGCGGTAAGTGCGATTTTAGTCCGGGAGGATGAAGGTACGCAATTTCGCATTTATTACATTAGAAAATTTTTAACGGGAGCAGAAACTCACTACCCACATTTAGAAAAACTGGCCTTAGCTCTCATAGTCGCCGCTCGGACGCTGAGGCCCTACTTCCAATGCCACCCGATAGTTGTGATGACTACTTTCCCTTTGCAGAACATCCTCTATAAACCTGAGCTCTCGGACAGATTGGCCAAATGGGCTGTAAAATGAGTGAGTTCGACATAGAATATAAACTAAGGACTGGAATTAAGTTTCAAGTCTTGGCTGACTTCGTGGTCGATTTCTATCCAGGATTACTGCCTCTGGCAACCAAGGAGGTAGTAATGGTGTCGGAATCGACATCGGAGATTTGGACCTTATTTACGGACGGAGCTTCCAATGTAAAAGGGTCCGGACTCGGAATAGTCTTAATCGCGCCTTCGGGGAAAACCTTAAGGCAAGCCATCAGAGTGATCCCTTTAATTAATAATGAAGCAGAGTATGAATCTTTGATTGCAGGGCTCGAATTGGCCCGGGGACTTAATTCCAAGGTTATCGAAATAAAATGTGACTCGCAGCTGGTGGTAAATCAGGTCTACGAGATCTTTGATACTAAAGAAGAATGTATGGAACAATACGTGGTAAAGGTTCAGGATCTTTTGGCACGATTCTGGGAGTGGTTAATTACTCATATCGCGAGGGAGGATAACGCATAAGCGGATGCATTAGAAAACTTAGGATCATCGACGGAAATAAAGGGATCGGAGTCCGGGACGGTAGTGCAACTGATGAACTTAGTCCTGGATACGGATGGTTACTATGAGGTAAATTCGACTGGTATGGTCTGGGACTGGAGAAATGAAATAATTGACTATCTCGAGCATGGGAAGTTGCCCGAAGACCCCAAAGCATCACGGTCATTACGCGCCAAAGCTGCACGTTATACCTTCAAGAGAGGCTAATTGTATAGAAAATCCTTCCAAGGCTCGTTCACCCAGTGTTTAGGAGCGTCAGAAGCTAATTATGTAATGAGAGAATACCATGAAGGGATATGCGGCAATCACTCGGGCGCAGACTCTTTGGTGCAGAAGTTGGTATGGGTAGTATATTACTGGCTTCGCATGGAACAAGATGCCAAAGACTTCGTACAAAAATGTGATAAGTGCCAACGCTACCCACCACTAGTACACTAACCAGTAGAACCCTTACATTCGATTCTGTCCCTATGGCTGTTCATGAAATGGGGGATGGACATTGTCGGACCGCTGCCACCGGCTCCTGGAAAGGTAAGGTTTCTTTTAATTCTGACTGACTATTTTTCTAAATGGGTGAAAGCATATCCTTATAAGAAGATTAGAGAACGCGAAGTGGTCGATTTCCTATGGGAAAATATAATTTGCAGGTTTGGAATACTAAAAGAGATAGCATAAGACTATGGGCCACAATTTATCGGTGCAAAAGTTTCAAAGTTCCAGAAGATTTGAAGATAAAGAGGATCACATATTCTCCTTATCATCCGAGCGCAAAGGGTCAAGCGGAGTCAACAAACAAAGTAATTATTCAAAATCTCAAAAAAAGGTTGGAAGCAGTAAATGGGAAATGGCTTGAAGAATTGCCTGGAGTTCTATGGGCCTACCAAACAACGGCCAAATCGAGCACAGGAGAAACTCCTTTTTCCCTTGTGTATGGTGTTGAAGCCCTAATCCCGGTGGAAGTGGGTGAACCCACTTTGAGATGTTTTCGGGAAGATGAAGAATCAAACAACGAAGCAATGTTAGCAAACTTGGAACTGCTCGAGGAACGTAGCGACTTGGCGCATGTAAGAATGGCAGCTCAAAAGTAGAGAATGGACAGATATTATAATCGAAGATCTAACCTCCATTATTTCAAAGTAGGAGATCTGGTTCTGAGGAAAGTAATCAAAATACCCGGGAGCTCAACGCGGGGAAGATAGGTCTAACTGGGAAGGTCCTTACCGGATTTCAGCTATCACTGGGAAAGGTTCATACGAGTTGGAGAACCAGAATGGAGACAAGTTGCGTAGCAACTGGAACATGGCACACCTCAAAAGATATTATTGCCGATGAACATTATTCAAGCAGAAAGTATGTGGTGCACTCTTTTTCCCTTCGTTCAGTTTTTGTCCCAGTTAGATTTTTCTAGTAAGGTTTTTAATGAGACAGCGATAGAAAATATACTACGAAGACAACAACAATAAGACCTTTGATAGCAAGCCAAACAAACAAGCTTTCACTCGGGGATGGTTAGATAATCTTTGGTTAGATAGCAAATTCCCACTGGGAAGTTAAGTTTGCTACGGAACAGAGGTTACTCGACCGTTCACGAGCACAAACCACTAGAGGATTGTTAGATATTCTTTCGCTCGATAGCATGGATTCCTAAGAGGAAGTAAGGTATGTTGCCGAGTTAAGGATTATCTAGCAATTTGCATGGATTCCAATTTCCATTCTTCGCATTCGAAAAATT
>AWOL01S0005598.1:53270-74278 GCA_000715115.1 Nicotiana otophora | reverse complement strand
GGGGGGGGGGGGGGGATGATATGAGGATACAACAACATTAACTGCCACGTCAACCGGGAAACAAAAATTCGAAAACCAAATACATCATCGAGAACGGGGACTACGCAACAAGCCTCGTAGAAACAAGTTGTACAAAATAGCCACAAGTAATGACAATTTCTTTTTAGCATAATAAATACTAGCCACAAGTAATGACAATTTTTTAGCATAATAAATGCTTGTGTACTTTTGAAAATAGAAGGAATTATATGAAATGAAATTCTTTTATTTTTATCTTATTTCTTGTTTGAACGATGAACTAACTTTGTCATTTGAAAGTTAAACCAGTACTTAGAATGCTAGTGCCATACTGAACAGGAGACGTCCTCTTCAAGAGCACCATAAACATAAGAGGACCATGTCTTATGAAAACCCTCACGTTAAAGGGTTGGTTCGGAAGAATTTGTTCCCAGAATCAAAATGCCTTCGAGGAAAAATGCTCCCGAAGACATACACAAAAGGACGCAAAAAATAAACTTACACAAATACTTATAGAAACCCTCACATAAAAGGGATAATGCTCGGAACCAAAGTGCTTCGAGGAAAATGCATCCGAGGCTACATATAGTAAAGCGCGAACGGAAAAATGTGTGCAAAATTCTTAAGAAAATGCAAAGGTTAAAGACTTTCATGGATATTCAAACGAAAGTAAGACTCAAACAATACTTGAGAAAAAATATGTCTTTATTTACAAGAACGTGCCAAAACGGTAAAAGTACAAATTGGGAAAAAGAAAAGAAAATCTAAACTGCAGTGTCTCCGAAACTAGGAGGAAGAGAAGTGTCAGCATCCCCGGGAGAAGTAGGTGGGTCCACCGATGGCTCAACATTTTCATCTGTTTGGCCTTTGGCATCATCATCCTTCAATTGTTCTTCGGTTCTCCAAACTTCGAAACCAGAACCAGAAGGGCCAGGTACATCAGACCTCGATGGGAGTCCACTTTTAGTAGCTAACTCAAGCTTGCGTGCCTTAGCAATTTTGGCATCAAAGTCAATGACACCAGCTTTGGCCTCTTCCAAGGTTTTTCTCCTCATGTTGTACATGGCATAAGTTTTTCAACAACGAGGGAAGCCTCTCGACGCTTGATTTCTTCTTTGAGTTTGGTTACCTTGGCAGAATGGTTTTCTCAGGTGGACCTAATAGATTTGAGGCTGACATCAAGGTCGCGGACAGTTGAACTAAAGAGACTATTATGCTCGATAATTTTCCTATACTTCTCTTCCAACTGGGAATGTTTCGCCCTTACAGTAGCAAGCTCTTTGATTTTGGAGTTCAAGGCTGCTTCTAAGTCAGTCACTTTTTCGGTAGTAACAGCCTCACGCTCGATTGTAGAAAGAACGACGTCCTGGACTTCAGCCCATTTGGCCTTGGCTTCATCAAATCTAGCCCTCAGCGGGCTAATTTCTTAGCTAAGGGTTACCACTTTTTGCTCGCTTTGCTGCAAACGAGCCTCCAAAACAACGACCTCAGTATCTTTGGTTTCCAGTTCCTAGAGGCGGAGAATAGTTTGGTCCCGTTCCACCAAAAGCTTATTCCGTTCAGAAGTAAGTTCCTCATTCTCACGAATAAACCTATGAAGGCCCTCAGAAGCAAGAAAGTTGGCCTACAAAACAAGAAGTAAAACTTAGAATACATTCATACAAAATTAAAAGAAATAACAAAGGAAGAAAGGAATGCACCGCTGCGGCATTGTGTATGGCATTGTTCAACAAACACTCCTCCGAGAGTGCTTGAATCTTTTTCCAGTCTTTCTCTGAAGCCAAAGGCTTCATATAATTAGCAAGCTCCACCGACCAGGATAGCAAGTTACATCCGGTAGAGACCAAAAGAGTAATGTTCCTCCTTTTTCATCGATCTTGAGAAGGGACAACATAACTTTACCCCAAATTCCCATGAACTGTGGATTGGGGCAGAGGAACACCCACTCCATGGTCAGGTGCAGCCGGCGCTGGTGTTGGTAAAGGTGGAGATGAAGCTGATGGAGTCGAAGGGTGAGAAACAATTGCATCAAATGTAGTGCTGGTAGATGGATGCTCGCCAACCAAAGATTGTATGGATCCGATACTCAGCCATGCAGTACCGAACACAGAAATTGGGGCCCAAAAACGGGAGTTGACATTATCTACCAAATCAAACTCTTCCTAAAGTGCTGAGGTATCGTCCTCAGTTGGTGTAACTCTCTCAACATTTTGAGCATCTTATTGAGATGGTGAGGATCGTTGTCTTCTATGTAAATAAGCTCCTTCATCACTAGCTTCTTCATCATCGTTAATCATCACTGTGTATATGACAGGCCCAGAAGGAGGGCCAATCACCATCGCTACTGGAGATGACTAGGGGGCATCGGTCCTCGCTCTCTTATTCTTTTCCCTGGCTGCAGAGGAGCATCTTCTCTTTGGTTGTTTGTCCTTCAGCCGGGGACTCCGTAAAGAAGAATTTGTTCTCGAAGCAATCTCGGAGCCTCCGATTCGAGTAAGCGCCTCTTGAAGCTGCCTCGCTGCATCAGCAGGATCAGCCAAGACATCCTCATCGGGAATGGCAACAGAGTTCATGGGTAGATCTAATTTCATAGACAAGTTAGAAGAGATCAATAGAGTTCTTTACATGAAAAATTGAAACAAGGCGAGTTTGAGTTACCATTATTCTTGACCTTCCACCCGTATTTAGATGCCAGTTCTTTCCACAAGCAAGTCTCGGACGTCGTAACGTCCAAGATCTTTTATACCCACCTATCTAAACCTTCATTTACCGGTGGGATCCATCAAGTTTCTGAAACAAACGAAGGATGGAGGATCAATACGGCTATAGAAAAATATTTAGTAAAAAGAAATACTAAACAAAGAGCTTACGAGTACGGTTCCAAGAGGCCGGAAAGGATCAAGCCGTTGCCGGGATGATGTCGTTAGTGGCGACTGTAATTAACCATTCCATCCACCCACGGTCGTTGTCATCATCCATGCTAGACAGCAAAACATGGTGGCCATGCTTGCAGAGGTTTATCATTCCCCCACGAAAGATTTTGGGAGAATAGAGATTTATCATATGAACTAGGGTTATCTCCTCTCCAGTTTCCTAGCACAAACGCCGAAGGCAAGCAACCGTCTTCCATACAGAATGACTTACTTATGCCAAATATACTTGGTAGCGGAGGCAAAACCCCGCAATGACGGAATCAAGCTCCCCGCTAAAAGAAAACGCACCCAAAATAAAGTGATACGTGCAAACATATGTAAAACCCTCCTTGGGAAGGGTGACTCGCTCCGACATAACGGGAGCGATAATTTCTAAGTCATGGCAGCGACAATCTTCCTTCACAGCAGGAATGCTCGAAGGACGTATGGAAGAAGGATACCTGCTAATGGCCCATGTACGAGAATTAGTAGTAAGGAATTTCTCTTCAAAGTCTTTTGTGGTAATAAGGCTTCTAGGGATGATGGAGCCCACCGTTGGAGGAGCGAAGTCTCGGTTTTGTTCTTTCTTTTTGAAGAACTGGTACATTTAGATTAGAGAAGCCATTGAATAAGAAGAGGGAAAAAGTTTTGGTTTGAAGAGAATTAGAGAAAGGATATAGAACAAAGATGCAAATCAGAAGCTCGAGAAATTATGAAGTGCAAAGGAAAATAATGATGCGTATAAGTAAAATTTTGACGGCTAAATTCATGGCCATGATTACCTCGATAATCGGTAAAAGCTGTGCTGAATCGTGGAATGACCCATGTTCGGGACATTAAATGGGGAGAGACGTGCGTCTAATCAACCGTCATAAGCCTTCAGAGGGAGATAATAATTTCAGCCAAAAAATGTTTTTACCAACTTATCGGCAACACAAAGTTATGTCACCGAAAATCAGGGAGACTATCTGTATAGGGTGAAATATGATATGACACGTGGTCATCTAAAGAAAAGACACGTGAAACCTAATACAGGGATGGCCGAAGACTGAGCGCAACCATTCCGCTTGTCACCGGAAGGGATAATGTTCATAAAGGTGTATTAAATGCTCTGCGCCCGGTAGCATTTAATAAGGAATATTCTATAGCATTAAGAGCAATGGCCCGTTATAGAGAATTTGACATTTATGTTCACCGTTACATCTTTATCAATGAATCTCATAATTGATATTAAAGGAGGGCACGATCCTAGGACCTTTTTCCCTAGACACATCTATAAATAGTGAACTCAGTTATCATTATAAAGGACACAAATTTTCTGGCTAAACTTACACTACATTTGATATAAAGCTTAATATAATTTTACTTTCCTGCTCTTTGATCTCATCATTGCTGTGCCCGGAACCCTTATTCCTAGAACTGTCATATCTCTTCATTCATCTACATCTTAAGGCTAAGTATTGTACAGTTACATTATTTCAGGATTAAATTAGTTTACGTGTCTAGAAACCACGTATAAATTCAACTGTACCATTTTACGGATAAATAACTTGATAGTGAACTCAAACAAGAACTATTAGAGGTCTGGCTAATCTATATGAAGAACAAAGAAAGATGAAGAAGAAAAAAAATGAAAATGGAGAAACAACTAGAAAGTGGGTGCAAATGAAAAAGAAAAAGTCAAAGGAAAAAAATGGAGAAATAATTAAATTTGGGGAAAGTTTTTACTTCTCACGTGCTATGATTGCGTGCAAAATACTAAAGGTTCCATGTCATCTCAAAAGGAGATATTTATTATACTTTGAACATATACGAGGGGGTCAAAGGACCCCTGCAAAGTTAAAGGGTGCATCTGACAATTAGTTACAACCCCAATGGAGTATTTATGTATTATCCCATTAACTTCCAATAGATGTGAAGCTTTCAATTTGAATGTAGGAAAAGGATCAACATCCCCTTGGAATACTTTTCTACAATGTTTAGTATACTGTAGTTGTAAAATAATTCTGGAGAAAACAAAACAACGTATAAACAGAAATGTAGAAGAAAAGAATTTAATCTGAGCCCACTGAATTCACAGTATTTTCTTAAGGAACTTAATACCCTCTTAGTACCCGAGGTTATGGATTATTTTCTCCCAGGATAGAACGGATTATACACTGGTGTAGCGGTACTTCAAACTCCAGTGTTTTAGCGAACACAATGAGCGATAGCAAATCACACTTACTGTTGTTTTGTTTGTAGTTAAAACCGTGCAAAAAGGAAAAGGAGAATTCAGAAATTTCGTGAGAAAAATCTAAAGGAATGGTCTACTATTTATAGCCAACAGGTTGGGTTTAAATGAAGAGGTGGAACTCTTCCGAGTGACCATTGTGACTGTTTGCGTAAGCACGGCTATTACGTAAATGGTTACTTACGTAAAGCAAAACGGGAAATCAAAATACAAAGGAAAATTAATTTACTATTACAAAACGGCTAATTTGGATTAAAATAATATTACGTTAATCTTAATATTAACAAATAAATTTGGTTCAAACAATTAATCAATCAATCGATCATTTAACCGAATCCGAATCCGAATCCAAAGCCGAGCCGAGCCGAGCGAGTGACGACGACGACGGTGCGAGGCTTGCCTTCTACTTAACTCTTTAAGAGCTAGAAAAAGAGCAATTATATATATATACCCATCAAAAGTCTTTTCCTCCTCCAATATGGGACAATGTCCCTTTGTCAAGGAGGAAAACTCAACTATTTCATTTTTCCTCCATTTCCCATTCACCCTCTTTTAAGCTAAACCAAGCTTAACCCAACAATCCCCCACACGAATGGGAAATGACTATATCACGGAAATATGCATAAAAATTGTGTGATTCGCAAGCAAGGATTAATCACATCTGGATAAGTAGGTTTTCTTTTGAACTTTCTGTAGTGAACTTATGTCGGATATACTCGGTCAATCGGTAGATCTGATATCTTTGAACCGTCGAATTTTGGTGTATACCTAGACAACCATATGTCACACAATCAACCCTTAACCGTCTTTGGTTCTCATTGTTGTGTTCGTTTCAGCCATGAACATCGCCTGGTTGCATAAGTGCGTAGAGAATTGGCCTTACAAAATTTTCCTTGAAGCGGCTAACACTTCACACTTACATAGGTAATTCCTAAATGTGTCATCCCGTAGATACACTATTTGATATATCCCGTATCAAATTTAGAAACCATTAAAAAGCCTTAATGCTTTATCCTTGGTAGTGAATATTGTCTCATCACGAGAATGGACCAAAATTTAGTTGATAATGTTGAACCATCATTAACAACTTTGTTTGATCTCCTTGAACCTAGATTTTGGGATCTCGAGTCTTCTAGGTAGAGTTACCGCCACAATGACTTGTCCTCGGCCATAGTCCCATTCCCCTCGATGATTTCTCAACTACCTCTCTAGTTAGGCCTTTCGTAAGTGGATCCGACACATTATCGCTTGACTTTACGTAGTCAATTGTGATAATTCCCCTAGAGAGTAATTGCCTAATGATTTTATATATTCGTCGTATATGACGAAATTTACCGTTATACATAACGCTCTCAACCCTTCCAATTGTCACTTGACTATCGCAATGTATGCATATCGGTGCCAACGGTTTGGGCCAAAATGGAATGTCTTCCAAGAAATTTGGGAGCCATTCAGCTTCTTCACCTGCTTTATCTAAGGCTATGAACTCAGCCTCGATTGTAGAGCGGGCAATACAAGTTTGTTTGGACGACTTCCAAGATACCGCTCCTCCACCAACAATGAATACATATCAACTGGTGGACTTAGAATCAGTTGAACCGGTGATCCAATTTGCATCACAGTATCCTTCAATCACCGTAGGATAACCACTGTAGTGCGAAGCAAAATCCTGGGTATGTTCTAAATATCCCAAAACTCGTTTCATTGCCATCCAATAAGATTGACCTGGATTACTCGTGTATCGACTCAATGTACTTATAGTACAAGCTATATGTGGTCGTGTACAATTCATGATATATATTAAACATCCCAACACATGAGCATAATCCAATTGTGATATGCTTTGGCTTTTGTTCTTTCCTAGTACAAGATTCACGTCAATTGGAGTCTTTGCAACTTTAAAATCTAAGTACTTGAATTTTCCAAGTACTATCTTAATATAATGAGATTGTGACAATGCCAGACCTTGAAGAGTCTTATGGATCTTAATACTAAGAATTAAATCAGTAACTCCCAAGTCCTTCATATCAAATTTGCTAGTTAGTATACGTTTAGTTGCATTTATGTTGGCAATGTCATTACTCATTATCAACATATCATCCACATATAAGCAAAAAATGACTACGTGATTTGAAACATTTTTAATGTACGTACATTTATCACATTAATTTATCTTAAAACCATTTGACAACATTGTTTGATCAAATTTCGCATGCCATTGTTTAGTGCTTGTTTTAGTCCGTAAAGAGACTTAACAAGTCTACATACCTTTTTTTCTTTACCTGGAATCACAAGCCCTTCAGATTGTCCCATATAGATTTCTTCCTCCAAATCTCCATTTAAGAAGGCCGTCTTAACGTCCACTTGATAAATTT
This sequence comes from Nicotiana otophora, assembly GCA_000715115.1. NCBI lineage: Eukaryota > Viridiplantae > Streptophyta > Magnoliopsida > Solanales > Solanaceae > Nicotiana > Nicotiana otophora. Next base: position 66,740 of record AWOL01S0005598.1, on the reverse strand, counting down.
CAATACCATAAACAGCAGCTAATGCTACTAATATTCGTATGGACGTGATTCCTGTAACTGGAGAGTATATATCAAAATAGTCAAGACCTTTTCGTTATTTATACCGTTTGATCACAAGTCTTGCCTTATATTTATCAATAGTGACATCATCTTTCATTTTTCTCTTAAAAATCTATTTAGAACCCAACGGTTTATTTCCAGGAGGAAGATCAATTAATTCTCATGTAAGGTTATTCAATATGGATTTTATTTCACTATTGACTGCCTCTTTCCAAAATAATGATTCCAAAGAAGACATAGCTTCTTTAAATGTTCGAGACTCATTTTCTAATAAGAACGTTACAAAATCTGGTCCAAATAAAGTAGACATTCTTTGACATTTACTACGTCTTGGATCCTCCTGATTAGACGTACTTTCTGTTGTTTCTTCCCGACGTGGTTTAGATCCTTCACCAATCGACTCACATTCCTTTTTATACAGATATATATTTTTTAAGAGCTCAGCTTTATCTGATTCTATATCCGTATTATTATGAATGTCTGGATTTTCTGATTTATGAACCAGAAATCGATATGCTTTACTATTGGTTGCATATCCTATGAAAACACAATCAACGGTTATTGGTCCTATATTTACCTTTTTGAGTTTAGGAACTTGCACTTTTGCCAAATACCCCCACACTTTAAGATAATTCAAGTTGGGTTTCTTTCCTTTCCATTTTTTATATGGAATGAGTTGCGTTTTGCTATGGGGTACTCGATTAAGTATCCGGTTAGTCGTAAGAATGGCTTCCCCCTACAAGTTCTGTGGCAAACCAGAACTTATCAACAATGAGTTCATCATCTCCTTTAATGAATGATTCTTTCTTTCCGCAATTCCATTGGATTGGGGTGTGTAAGGGGCCGTTGTTTGATGAATAATTCCATATTCTAAGCATATTTCTTTAAAAGGAGATTCGTATTTACCACCCCTATCACTTCTTATCATTTTGATTTTCTTGTTAAGTTGCGTTTCAACTTCAGTTTTGTATTGCTTGAATACATCTATTGCTTCATAGAAATATCGATAACTATCGTCAATAAAAGTTATGAAATACTTCTTTCCACCGCGAGATGAAATTGACTTCATGTCATAAATATCTGTGTGAATTAAGTCTAAAGGATTTGAATTCCTTTCAACTGACTTATAAGACTATTTAACATACTTAGATTCCACACATATTTGACATTTTGATTTGACGCATTCAAACTTAGCCAATATTTCTTAATTAATCATTATCCGCAAGGTTTTATAATTGACATGTCCCAAACGTTTATTTCATAAATCATTTGACTCAAGTAAGTAAGAAGAAGCTGAAATTTTATTATTCTCAATGAACATTATATTCAGTTTGAAAAGGCCCTCAGTGAGGTAATATTTTCCTGCAAACATCTCATTCTTACTTATTACAAGCTTATCAGATACAAAAACGCACTTAAACCCGTTCATAACGAGAAGTACAGTAGATACTAAGTTCTTCCTAATTTCAGGAACATGAAGGACGTTGTTCAGAGTCACCACCTTGCCAAAAGTCATTTCTAGAAATATCTTGCCATATCTTTCAATCTTGGCCATTGCAGAATTTCCCATAGAAAGCGTCTCTTCGGGTCCAACGAAAGCATATGTAGCAAACGCTTCTCTAACAGCACATACATAGCGAGTGGCTCCAGAATCAATCCACCATTCCATAGGGTTTCCCACCAGGTTGCATTCATACAACATAGCACATACGTCATCAATATCCTTGTGCTTTTCAACCATGTTTGCTTGACCCTTCTTCTTATCTTTCCTTGGAGCACGACAATTTGCAGATTTGTGTCCAGCTTTCCCAGAGTTGTAGCAATTTCCTTTGAACTGCTTCTTGCTTGGGTTGCTTTTTGGTCCAGAAGCCTTCTTCCTCTTTCTATTATTTTGAGGAGCATCCTCAATAATGTTTGCTCCCATTATTATTGAGTTTCCACGACCTTTCTTTTCAACAGCTTTTTTGTCCTCTTCGATTCTCAACCGAACAATGAGATCTTCAAGCGACATTTCCTTGCGTTTGTGTTTCAAGTAGTTTTTGAAGTCCTTCCACAAAGGAGGCAACTTCTCAATCATCGCTGCAACTTAGAATGCTTCATTGTTAACAAGACCTTCAATGAAAATTATGTTGGTAATAATAATATAATTAATACTTTCAACATGAGTATTAATTCGACTTATACCTTCAGCAAGGAGATCGTGAATAATCACTTGCAATTCCTGGACTTGGGTAATAATAGACTTGCTATCTACCATTTTGTAGTCCAAAAATTTAGCGGCAATAAATTTCTTCAACTCGACATCCTCAATTTTGTATTTCTTTTCAAGCGCAATCCACAGTTTCTTTGACGTCTCCACATTACTATAGACATTATACTGTTCGTCCTCCTGATGGTAGGCTATAATCTCATGTTTTAGTTGATTATTACATTCTAATTTACTGCACTTTAGTTGAGTTTGAGCTTTAATCGCTAGTGTTTTGCACTAATTGTGTATTTTATGCCTTGTAGGAGTGATTCCAAGCTATGTAGATGTTATGAAATGAATTCAAGTGATTTGGAGCTTTGAAGTCTGAGTAAAAGCCAAGAAATTAAGACGGGATCATGTTCGGGGATCAACGGATGATAGTTAAGAACGAATGAAGAATCGAGCAGGCAAACTACGCAGTGTCCAGTAAGATGTACATAACGTTTCGCTCAGAGATCCATTTGGTTTGACAATATATTGTTGGAAAGAGAATTCAATGGGCTACAACTTTCATGCTTTATGTGTTTTCAAATTCCCAACAAAACAGGGTGAAAAGTATGCGGCTAGTGCACGGCCATGGACTAACCGCGCATATGGGGCAGAACAGTGTGAAAAGTTTGCGGCCAAGCGCGCGGGCACACTTCCAGGTGCGCGGCCGCGCACGTCCAACTCCAGAAAAGTATTATTTATCACGTAGGAGAAGGTATATTTGTTTGGTCCCAACCCTACTTGGTATATATACATGAAAAAGGGTATTTTGAGGACTTTTGACATAATTTAGACCTAAGGAAGCTAAGGAAGAGAGGGAGAAGCAAGAGCACAAGGATTTCACCATTCATCCTCACTCAAGACAAGGGTTTGGATGTTTTGTGTTTTCCTTTGACTTAAACTTAATTGTGATGAATTTCTTCATATCCATGGAGTAATTCTTCCTTAGGGATTGATGGATTTGGTGTTTTGAGAATTGTTTGTGGATATTAACTCTAGTTTTATGTATTGAATTGTTTTGGGTATTTTTATTGTTGCATATATATTCACATATTTATGTAATCGAAAGAGGCATAATTTGTGATATTTTGCATTATCTTGTTGGCTGAATTCGTCTATTCTTCTTAATAATCGAAAGAGGCTAGTTGAATTATTGTTTAGACCTAGTTAGGAGAATAATCGAAAGAGGTTCTCCTAAAGATTAACCCACTACGAATTTTTGCATATCTTCACTGAGCTTAGCTTAGTTTATATTGTGAGGTTGAGACTTAATCGATAGAGGAGTTTCTACTGAACATTCGAACTAATAATAGAGTGAATTCAAGAGACTCACTTGAACCATAGAAGTGAAGTAACTAGAGTTAATTCCCAAACAAGTATCTTACACCTATCCAATCAACCCTTATTTTCTCCCTTTGATATCATTGCTTACTCTTGTTGCAATTGTCATTAGCCAATAGTTAGACTTTTAGTTAATGTTAGTTTTAATTCACACAAATCTAAATTGTTGATCATCTTGAATAGCAATAAGACTAGAAGCTAGGAAAATACTGTTTAACTCCAATCCCTATGGATACGATAATTTTCTATACTATATTCGACTAGCGAGCATAATTTTATGTTGTGTTTTTAGCTCGTCACCTCCAGCCCGCTAAGAATGTAATTCTTGCATAAAAAATCAGAATGCTTCCACGCCTCAGTCACGATAAAGCGTTCATTGTCTAATGTTTCATCACGCAGAATAGGAACATCTTCCTTAATGAACTTCTGTAGACTTAAAGTCGTCAAGTAGAAGAACATCTTCTTCTGCCACCGCTTGAAATCAATTCTAAAAAAAATTTCGGGTTTTTCTGCCAGTGTCGGTGCCAATGCCGGTGTTGTTCGGCTTGTCGATGCATTGGCAATCACCATAGGAATAGTCTGGTTTCCGTTCTCAATCGTCATTTCTGTAAAAGAAAGACACAAATAAACATTTAATATACGACGAAATTTTTATATCTTCAAACCGAATAAAACTGGAGTAGAAAATCACGTAGATGTTAATCTTCAATGGAGTAGAAAATTGCTAGGATTTTAATCTCCAAATAACAGATAGTAAACCAAAAACAGAATATACGTTAAAGTAAACAAATGGAATAAAAAACCACGAAGGCTTTAATCTCCAAAACGGGAGTAGAAAACCACACAGGTTTTAGTCTCCAGAACAGTATGTATAACACAAATACAGTATATAAAATTAAGTTCCTTAAGCTTGTTAGTATACTGTAGTTGTAAAATAATTCTGGAGAAAAACAATAACGTATAAATAGAAATGTAGAAGAAACAAAATTTAATCTGAGCCCACTGAATTCACAGTGTTTCCTTAATGAACTTAATCCCCTCTTAGTACCCGAGGTTGTGGATTATTTTCTCCCAGTATAGAACGGATTACACACTGGTATAGCGGTACATCAAACCCCAGTGTTTCAGCGAACACAATGAGCGGTAGTAAATCATACTTACTGTTGCTTTGTTTGTAGTTAAAACAATGCAGAAAGGAAGAGGAGAATTCAGAAATTTCGTAAGAAAAGTCTAAAGGAATGGTCTGCTATTTATAACAACGGGTTGGGTTTAAATGAAGAGATGCAACTCTTCAGAGTGACTGTTGTGACTGTTTGCATAAGAACGGCTATTACATAAATGGCTACTTACGTAAAGCAAAACGAGAAATCAAAACGTGGAAAAAAATTAATTTGGTCCAAAAAATTAATCAATCAATCATTTGATCAAATCCAAAGCCGAGCGAGCGGCGACGACAGCACGAGGCTTGCCTTCTTCTTAACTCTTAAAGAGCTAGAAGAAGAGCAATTATATATATACCTATCAAAAGTCTTTTTCTCCTCCGATATGAGACAATGTCCCTTTGTCAAGGAAGAAAACACAAATATATCATTTTCCCTCAATTTCCCATTCACCATGTTTTAAGCTAAACCAAGCTTAACCCAACAACAATAACGAAAATCAGATGAGAATACTAATAAGTTAGGAGTATCCAGATCAACCGCAATCAGGTTATTGCACCTGACCATTTTGAAATACTTGAGCCGGTCGCTTAGATCTTCACGGACTTCAACGACGAATAAGAAGATAAGTAAAATAATTCAAGGTTGAGTAGATTTGGTAAAAGGTTCTCTAACCATTGGTCAGTCACAGCCACAGAAGAGGTTCAAATTCTTTAAGTATTTACAAGCAGTTATCTTAATTACATTCAGTTCCTCAATAATGGAGCTAATGTGAAGGTGTTTAAGATTAGGTGCTGTAATATCAACCCTCTGGAGTAGGTTAGGGCAATCTACCAAATATACTATCCTTAGTTTAGGTAAAGTTCCAGCAATTTGGAAACAGGCTAGTCCATGGAATTCCCTGAAAGACAAAATTTCTAAACGACTACAACTTCTGCATAAAGCTTAAAGTATTTGCTCGTCCAGAAATGATTTAATAAGATGTAACTCTCACAAAGACGAAAACTTTATGCTATCTGAGGGTAATTTGAGCTTAAATCCACCTAAAGTAAGCACATTTAGAGCTTTGGCAGCAAAGATTGCTTCAGGCAACTTGTTATGAGTGTATGTGAAAACCTCTAAATGCAACTCTATGATATTACAGGCTACCAGTATTTTAATCCAATTATCCAGAAACATTAACCATCTATCTGATACCTTTACCATGAACCTTTGTATTGTTCCAATCAGTAATCGTACTGTAAGAGTTTTTTAAACGGAGATAATTCACTTTATTTAACTACCAATTATCATAAACCACAATGCAAAATATTTACTCATATATTACCTAATCACTTAAAAAAAGTAGCAAATGATAACAGTACATAAAAAGTAGGATTAACGGTAACATATAATTAAAGCAATTCACCTACTACATCTATATTTGTTACACTATCAGCATATGTGGTTAAATATAATCCAAAATATTAATTATAGAGGCAACCTTAAAGGAGCAGCCCGATTGCTGCTTCCTTTGGTTCGAGCTTCATGGTGGATATTAATTTGGAAAGTAATTAACTACCAACAACGTACCTAGTACTAAGACTGATGGTCCACAAACTAAGACTTTCAAGGCAATGTCAATAATTTGAGGAAATAGGGACCGTCATCCTTTTGTTAAGATCAACATCAATCATCACCATACCGTTTCCAGCAGTATGGCCCAAAATTTCAAGCATGGTAACTGTCACGGGGGCGTTTTCTTTAGTCCAAAGTTACACCTGCGCAGCAATCCAGTTCCGCAAATTTGACTCAGCTTTTCCAACACTTAGCCAAAATTTTCGGGTCTTTGGCCTTAGATTAATTTTAGGGAGCAAAAGTAAAGAGAATTGAAGATTTAATAGTAACAGGGACACCGAATTTGTGTACCTGTTAACAACAACGTAAGTTTTTGCAAAATCTGTTCCAATCAATTGCTCGAATCCGATTTTGTCTCTCTTGAAAATGAAATTCTTGTTCACGAACTAAATACCTTGCCTTTGTTTATCACATTGTGTTTCTTACTTTCGAGAGAATCTATTCTTAGACTCATTCTTTGTTGAGGAAGAAAAATATATAAAGGAGAGAGAGAGGTTTCGAGAAAAAACTGCCGCTCACACAAACTGATCACACGTTCCCATTATTTTTTAACGTGCAATAGTTTTTTTCTTTATTTATCTGTGTTTTAACTTTCCCAAGTAACCTCTTTAAGGTTTTATCTCCTCTAAATGGGTATGGTCAGTCCATATGGGCGACCCACGACCCAAACCTAATATCCAATATCTCCCACTTCACACATGATGGGCTATACCCAAACTAGTGCCATGTGAATAACACACATAATTCATACTGGTAAATAGTTCGTGCGACCTGCGAGCAGCCGGAGCTATAATATTTCTGACCCTTTAAGGTCATTTAATATATATAGCTTCATCTAAAAATCCAATCACATTAGGAAAGGATTCACTACTAGCATGAGGGTTTTATTACTCGTTATACCCCAAACATCGTTGGCTACTCTAGTAGCTAGTTATCCGATCTCTCATCCTCAAAAGAGGTGAACTCGAGTTCATATATAACTTTATCCACAATTACACTTGTTACCCTATAGTAAGTATAATGGTCGACTAATGAATACAAGTTATATTATTTATTTATTTTAGTCGTCTTCCCTTTCTACTCGAAACTATCCATCCCAGATCAACTGCTTTCCTAGACATGCACTGCATTGCCGAATAACTCATAGCTATTAGTGATATGCTAAAGTAGCAACATTGATTGGTACTTCAAGATACAGTAAAAGGTCGAAGGGTATCCAATGAAAGTCAATTTTGAATTTTTGGGTCTCACACAATGAAGAACTAGGGGTCCATTCTTTTACTAACCCATTGGTCGCTAGGCACACGTGGTATGAAACACGTAATACAATATTCTTGCCTTATATTGGCGCATGCTTCTCAGTATTTTTTAACCCATTCAATACCGTACAGATCTTGATCTAGACACCTACAAATGTCTAACCTGAATTTCTCACTTCAATAATCCTCAATCTATCTTCTTAGAGAAACTCGCGTCTGGCTTACAAAAACAAGTCATAATCAAATGGAGGAGTTTGTGAGTCTGACTAGTTGTCAAGACCGACCCTTACAGGTAAATACAACCTCGCATTATCCAAGGTTCTATAAGGTCTCATCTATTCATGATTCTTAATATAAGAGGCGATTGCTCGTGTGAGAGAGCCAATCTCGCGACTTGTTCGACACACTTTATCAACAAAACATCATCATATGCATACGAGATATAAGCATAATTTCAAGAGTCAAATATTGATGAGCATATTTTAATAATAAAGTCATTTTACCATACATAAATATATTCATATCCTTCGCAAACCAAGAGCCATATCATGTTTCTCAAACAGATCTCTAGATATCGCCTTTGTAAAAGGATCAACTATCATGCTTCGCATGGGAATGAACTATAAATTTATCTCTCCACTTGCTACCATGTCTCTCACAAAGTTATACTTGATGTCAATGTATTTGGTCTTGATGTGATACTTAGGATCTTTTGTGTATGCAATAGCCGCTTGACTATTACAATAAAGAGTCATGGGACCCTGAGAATTCTTTGTAATATCCAAATGTTCAAAGAATCTCTTCAACCAAATAACTCCTTGTACTGCAGACACACAAGCCGCGAGCTCAGCTTCCATCATCGAAAGGGCAGTACAAGTTTGTTTCTTACTTTTCCATGAAATAGCACCACCATTAAGTAAGAAAGCATTGTCGGATGTTGAGTTTTTATCATTTCAGTCACCAGCCCGATCAACATCTATATATCCTCTCAAGTATAAATTATTTCAACTATAACATAGTGAATAATTTGTAGTTGCCTTCAAGTATCTGAAAATTCTCTTCATAGCTTTCCAATGATCTCTTCCAGGATTGGATTGATACCTGCTCACCAGATCTAATGTCTGGGCGAGTACACATCATAGCACACATCAAGCTCTCGACAACACTTGAATACGGAACTCGAGACATGTCTTCCTTTTCATTTTCAGTCTTGGGATACATTTCAAGGCTTAAAGTTTCACCTCTCGCTATAGGAGTATCCATGGATTTGCAACTATTCATATGGAAATGCTCCAAAATTTTCTTTACATAAGTTTCTTAAGATAAACATAATAAATTTTTGGAACGGTCTCTTTGGATCTTTAACTCCAAGGATATAGTCTGCCTCATCCATTTATTTCGTGTCAATAGAGTTTGAAAGCCATGACTTAATAGTTTTCAAATACTCCAAATTATTTTCGGCCAATAAAATATCGTCCACGTAAAGAGAAAGAATTACAAACCTCCTATTGGACTTTTTCACATAAATGCAATGGTCTTCGTTGATCATGGTAAAACCATACGAGATCACCTCCTAGTGAAATCTCAAATACCATTGCCTTGATGATTGCTTCAGGCCATAAATAGATTTTTTAAATTTATAGGCCTTCTTTTCTTGGCCTTTAACGGTGAATTCTGCAGGTTGTTTCATGTAGATTTTTTCATTTAGTTCTCCATTGAGAAAAGCTGTCTTCACGTCCATATGGTGTAATTCCAAATCCAAACGTGCAACAATAGCCAAAAGTAAGCGAATTGAGGTAAACTTCACAACTGGTAAAATAATTTCTTTATAATCTATTCCAGCTTCTTGAGTAAAGCCTTTTGCCACTAATCATGCCTTGTATCTTTCTATTGACCCATCCGTTTTGCGTTTAACTTTGAGAACCCATTTGTTCCCAATGGCTCTATGCCAGGGCGGAAGGTTAACTAGAATCCAGACTTTGTTAATTTTCGTGGAATCTAGTTCTTCTTTCATTTCTTTTATCGACTCATCTTTTCCGGGGCTCGATAAAGCCTCAGTCACAAACTTTGGCTCATCCATTTCTATGGGAGATACCAAGAAAATGTAATCTTCAATCTCATAAGTATGTTTGGGTATATTTTTCCTGGTACTCTTTCGTAGTTGGAATTCAGATTCATCAGAAGGATTTTGGGATTGAGAACTCCACTCCCACTTGGATCAAGAACAAGATCCTGATCAATGATTATCAACTGTGTCAGAAGACACTTGTTGACCATCTGTGTTCAACATTTCATAAAGAGGCTCTCCATTCCTTACCTTGCCCTTCTTTGGAAAATCATTTTCTAAAAATGTGACATATCGTGATTCAATCTCAGTAATACTTCCATCCTCTAATTCACCAATGAACACATACCCTTTGGAGTGTTCTAAATATCTTATGAAGATGTATTTCTTTCCTTTTGGACCTAATCTTCCAAACTTGCGAAAAGAATCTTTTACATACGCAGCACAACCCCAAGGTCGTAAATTATTTAAGTTTGGTTTATGACCAGTCCATAGTTCATAAGGGGTAGAAGAAACGATTTGGAAGACACTTTTTTCTGTTTAGGATGCAGTCAATAACGCATCTCCCCAAAGGGAGATAGGTAAATTTGTCTGCACCATCATTGACCTTATCATGGCCAACAGTGTTCTATTCCTCCTTTCTGCTATACCATTTTGTTGAGGTGTGTAAGGAATAGTTAACTGTCTGGTGATGCCCTTTTCATTACACAATTCTTCAAACTAATTTGATAGATATTCACGCACTCGATCGGTTCTTAATGTCTTAATCCTTTTATCTAATTGATTATCAACTTTATTCAAATATTGCTTAAAGCATTCTAATGCTTCAAAGTTATGAGAAATCAAATAGACATAACCAAAGCGCATGAAATCGTCAATAAACGTAATGAAATATAAAGCATCAGACCTAGCTCTCACATTCATTGGACCACAGATATCAGAATGGATTAATTGCAATGAAAAATCAGCTCTCTTAGCCTTTCCAAATGGTTTACGCGTAATCTTTCCGGCAAGACAATTTTCACAACTCAATATTAAAGAAAGAACCTAAATGTCAGCGGTTTGAGTTGTATTGGTGTGGCATGTCAGTGGGGTAGTTGTTTTTAATAATATTAGATCATTGGACCTAGAATAGGTACTATCATGTTTGATTATGGTATATTCTGAAGGATAATATTGAAAGTCGGTTTATAAAGTGATTATGGTTCTGGTTAGGGAGAGAGAGCTCCATGACTTGTTGATTTGATAAGGGGTCATGAGATTTCCGCGTGTTTCTTTCATTATCAGTAGTGTATGAAGGATTTTGAACGAGATTTTGTTTGAAATGAGGTTTAATATCAGTACCGGGTTGGTTTTAGAATAGTTACTGTGATCGGGAATGGTGCTACGAGCATGCAAGTGGTGTAGTATGTTATGTGATTGTATCTGTGGTTATGGTTATGGCTCGATGTAGCTTGTTCAGACTTATACAGTATGTAAATGTGAGATTCAAGTCTTGTAAGAAATTCAGAATGTTGGGAATTGAATTCTAAGGGTTTTGGGCTAAGGTTGAATTAATGATTTTCAGTTGTGTTGTGTTGTGTTATCAGGACTATATAGAATAGGGTGACGTGGGATCACCCCTGGGTATGTGCATGGTAAGATGAAATAATGATATGATGGCTTGGAAACAACCCTTGGCATGTTCGAGGACGAACGTATGTTTAAGTGAGGGAGAATGTAATGACCCGACCAGTCGTTTTGAGTGTTACAGCCCAGTTTCCCTATTTACTATCCAATTTATGCTTTACATTTGTGATGTGACTCGCCGGGGTGATTGGTTCAGGTCCGGTGAGGTTTTAGAATGAATTTGAACACTTAGTTTTAAGGTTTAAAGCTTGGGTTAAAATAGTGACAAGATGTCGACTTATGTGTAAACGACCCCGGAATAGAGTTTTGATGATTCTAATAGCTCTGTATGGTGATTTTGGACTTAGGAGCATGTTCAGAAAATATTTTTTGGAAGCCCGTAGCTAAATTAGGCCTGATATGGCTAAAATATAAATTTAAGTTTGAAAATTTCACCGGGGAGTTGACTTTTTGATATCGGAGTCGGAATCCAGTTCTGAAAATTTTCATAGCTTCGATATATCATTTATGACTTGTGTGCAAAATTTGAGGTCAATCGAACCTGATTTGATACGTTTTGACGTTGTTTGTAGAAGTTGTAAATTTTAAAGTTCATTAGGATTGAATCCATGTGTAATTCGTATTTTTGATGTTGTTTGAGGTGATTTGAGGGTTCGCCCAAGTTCGTATCGTGTTTTAGGACTTGATGGTATCTTTGGTTGAGGTCCCGGGGGCCTCGGGTGAGTTTCGGGGTGAGTTTTGAGCGAGTCCAGGCATTTCGGCACTCTGATGTTATTCTAGAACGTTGGAAGTGCGGACCATACAATTTTATGTGTTGAGGCACATTTTTGAGTGTTGTAGCAGATGAAAAAGTGCTGCAGTACACGAAAATATGCGGACCGCAGAGGAAAAATGCGGACCGCAAAATTTTGTCTGCGGCCGCACTTCACGGTGTTCTGCAGGTTCGCTGGCCCGACTTAGGAAGCTTATATCTTTTGATCCACAAGTAATTTGGCAATGATTCAAAAATAAAAGTTATAGTCCTTCGTGTCTAGTTTCCAAACAAGTAAAGAAATCATCATTTGGACATCTGTAGAGAATGTTATGGCCAATTTACTTAAGCATGGTGGTGGAGAGGCTGTGAAGTGCGGCCGCACAATATTTGTGCGACCGCAGAACTTGGAATTGTGCGACCACACTTGGAAATGTGCGGACCGCATATTGTGAGGTCATAGGGTGTACTATATAACCGAGGCCTAGGGTATTATTTTATTTTTGGACCTAGAGAGCTCGGTTTGTGACGATTATTCGTGGGGTTTTCAAGATATTCATCAGGGTAAGTGATTCTAACTCGAATTTGGTTAATATACATGAATATATCATTGTTTTCATCATCCAATTAGTATTTTGAGATATAAATTTGGGAAAATTTGTAGAAATTTCATAAAATAATGTTTTGGGATTCGAATACTGATTCAGAGTCGGATTTGAGTGAAATTAATATGGTTGAACTAGTAACTGAATTTGTTGTCGGATTTTGTGAGTTTCGTCGGATTTCAAGCCGTGGTCCCCACAGGCGATTTTTGAGTTAGATTTCGGACTTTATTGGAAAATTAATATTTTCATATGGAATAAATTCCTATGATTTGTATTGACTGAATCAAATTAATTGTGACTAGATACGAGGCTTTCGGAGGAAAATTTGCGAGGCAAGGGCATAACGGACTAAAATATTACATGGTTTGAGGTAAGTAACACTTCTAAACTTATTTCTGAGGGTATGAATTCCCGAATTAGTGTTATATAAATTGTTTGGAAGTGACGCACACGATAGTTGACGAGCGTGTAGACGTGCACCATTGAAATTGTGACTTGAATAAATTCCGTGGAGTTGAAAAATTAAAGAATCATGTTATTATCTGAACATTTTCCACGTGTTAGAGAAATTGAACTGAGGCTCTTATTAAAGATCAGGTTTAGGCTACGTACCGATATTTTGGGACCCATGGGGTCATGTTGCTGTTAAATTAATTATTTTAAAATTTACAATTCATACTCAATCATGCTCATCCATTGTGAGGATATGTATGGGATCGGGGTTGTCCGCCTGTTGCAAGCCATATC